>JADBJO010003613.1:35000-52500 GCA_016801955.1 Conus betulinus | reverse complement strand
TACACAGCATACCGTAAGGCAAGGAACAAAGCCAGCAGAGAATGCAGGAAGGCCAAGAGAAGATTTGAAGCCCACAGGGGCCGCTGAAGCTAAGAAGAATCCCAAAATATTCTGGTCATATGTTAAGAGTAAAATGACAGTGCGATCGGGGATAGGAGATCTGAAAAAGGAAGATGGCAGTAAAACAGCATCAGATCAAGAAAAAGCAGAGCTGCTGAATGATTTCTTCCACAGTGTGTTCACTCATGAGGATGATGGTCCCCTCCCTGACCCACCAACTGCTGAGTACAGCATGACTTTGGAGGACTTCAAGATTTCAAGAAAGGAAGTACTGAGACTGCTTCAGACCCTACAGACATACAAGGCTACAGGACCAGACGGCATCAACCCCCCTCGTTCTGTCTAAGGCTGCTGACATATTGGCCCACCCAGTTACGCTACTCTTTCGCAAGTCTCTTGAGGATGGCCAAGTACCACAGGGTTGGAGAAAAAGCAACTGTTTCGCCTATCTTCAAAAAAGGGAAGTCGCCTACTACCATGTGACTACAAGCCGGTAAGCCTCACATGCATACTCTGTAAGGTGACGGAAAAACTCATCAGAGAAAAGGTCATCATGCACTTGGTTGAAAATCAACTCATCAGCAAGCAGTAGCACGGATGCATGCATGGGAGATCCTGCATTACGCAGCTATTGGATGTTATGGATGCCTGGACAGACATTCTTGATGTAGGAGCAGTGCTGACGTTATATACGTGGACTTCATGAAGGCTTTTGACTCCATGCCCCACCGACATCTCCTGATGAAGCTTGCAGTGTACGGCATCAAAGGCAAAGTTCTCGACTGGATCCAGGCATTTTTGACAGACAGGCAGCAGAGTGTAGTCGTAAATGGAGCAAAATCACGACTAGCGCCAGTGACGAGCGGGATTCCACAGGGGAGAGTTGTTGGCCCGATGTTATTTGTCATCTACATCAATGACCTGCCGAATATCTGCGCCAGTGAAGTGAAACTGTTTGCAGATGGCACAAAGTTGTACATCCGCAGTGACATCCCAGGAGCCACGACTGCCCTGCAAGACTGACCTCGATAAGCTCCAGCAGTGGTCGCAGGATTGGCTACTTCGTTTTCACCCGCAAAAATGCAGCTCCTGAAACTTGGTAGCAAAAGGTCTGAGGTGGAATACACCATGCAAGATGGAACACAGGGCACAACTGAGTTGGAGGAGCATGAATATGAGAAAGATCTTGGCGTCTACGTCGACAACAAGTTATGTATCAAGGAACATGTAGCAAAAAGTACTGCAAAAGCCAACAGAATTGTCGGCATCATTCGGCGCACTTTTGACTTCCTCAGCAATGACCTCTTTGTACAACTGTATAAGAGCCTTGTGCGTCCTATCCTGGAATACGGCTACTCTGTGTGGCAGCCGCACCACAAAACCCGCTGCAGTGAAGTGGAGGACGTGCAGCGACGAGCAACCAAGCTGTTGGCATCACTGAGAGACAAGCCGTACCCTGAGAGGCTGGCGATTCTGGGACTACCTACTCGTGAGCATCGCAGAAACAGAGGCGATACGATTGATCTCTACAAATACATACATGGGATCTATGATTCTGATCGGCCGAAGTTCGAGATCATCACGACATCAGTGACCGTGCAACATGGGGAAACAGTCTCAGGATCAACAAAAAATGCTGTAGGCTGGATGTTCGCAGTGGAACGTTCTCTCAGAGGGTGATCAACATGTGGAGTGACCTCCCAGAGTCTGTGGTCAGAGCACCATCCATGAATAGCTTCAAAGGCAGACTCGACTCTCACTGGAAAGATCTGGCGAGTGTTCACACTCCAACTTGCCAGTCCTAAACTCTGACAATACCATTTTAACTTTTTCCACGTATGTCAGTGCCATGCATGCTGCTACGTATGTTTGAAATTGGAATGATGAACTGGCCCATTTAGGGCCTCAAGCATCTATAACGTCAAGGTCAAGGTCAAGATCAAGGTCTGGTACTGTAGTGGTCAGAGTTGTCCCCCTTCTTACACAAGATCCCAGAGTCATCCCAGCAGTCAAGGGAATCTCGCTCCACTTTGGGAGTGGACAAAGGTACAGCAGTGAAATACAGCAGACAGGAACCATCCTCTCAATACTGGTCCCAAAGGAGGCTGCGTGCGGTCTTCAGCAGAGTCTGTTATCCTCTAAACTGTGTGGACTGAGAATACACCCGCAACTGCCACTCCCTCCCCTACCCTTCCCCTTTCAGCAATATCAGCCACAACTACTACTGCAAATCGTTTTATGAACAATTGCAGTAGAGTAGCACCGCAGTATCAAAAGTCACACACACACACACACACACACACACACACACACAGAGCACTGAAAAACCATCAAGCCAAATTTGGCACCTTCAGTGGCAACATGCTAATCATCGAAGGCAAGATTTTTCATCAAGAAGTCGTTCCAACCTGTTAAATCTGACACCTCCTTTGGAAAGGCTTTGTCTACGGCTTTTCCCTTTAAGCATATTTCCTGTATGCACAAACTAACTGGAAGGCTCTATTCTGCTTGATGATTGGTGGATAAAAATATACATGCAATGGTGAACTGACCCGGACGTACTTGTTCCCTGGTTCATGACACTGGTATTTGAAGCGTAATACTCTGAGCCTCATTCAGACACAATGTGATGATAACCATTAATCTTGAAAGCTCTATTTCCATGGTCATTTTGATGAATGCGTAGTTCTGGGTCATGCGACATTCCTGAAAGTTCAATTTCCATGGTAATTTTGATGAATGTGTAGTTCTGTAGCATGCGACAAATCAATAGTAAATGACAGATAATCAGTAGCAGCTTGCAGCTCTGTATACCTTGTAGCTAATTACGATCAAATTCTCATGTGCCCACCTCTCTTTTGGTGGCAGTGTGCTGCTCATGGGATCAGATCTCTATGACTAACCCGTTTTTTTTTTTCCTTCTTGCTTTCGCTCCTCTCTTCTTTCCTTCTTTACAGACAGATGTGTGTGTGTGTGTGTGTGTGTGTGTGTGTGTGTGTGTGTGTGTGTGTGTGTGTGTGTGTGTGCGTGCGCGCGTGCGCGCGCGTGTGTGTGTGAATGTGCATGCGTGCATGCATGCTTGTATGTGCGTGTGTGTGTGTGTGTGTGTGTTCATGTGTTTAACACATTCATTCTGCAATTCTTGATTGTCCTCTGTAAGTGTGTATGCTACACTGAGCTGCTGTTTTCAAAAATGGGTGCACATCTTTGTCACAAGACTGCATCACCAACCATTACTTGCACCTCTTTCTCTCTCTCTTTTCCCCCCCTTCTCTCTCTCTCTCCTCTCTCTCTCTCGCTCTGCAAATCAAACTGTAATTAATGTATGTACAAGTCCACATTTACACATACGTGAATGACATCATCATGGATTAAAAACGCACCTGCATCAAGCTCTCTGCACATCTGGGTAGAGGTCACGGGGTTCACAACGACCATGCAACGCGGCATCCTCTTTCTCTGTATTTCCACACACACACACACACACACACACACACACACACACAGGCATGCGCGCGTGCGCACCTGCCCCCTACCACACCCATCACACAGCCCTGGTCACACAGGTCCTCGCTGACCTTTTGGCATTACATGTGGTCTCTATGGATCAGATTTCTGTGGCACTGGATTCTGGTCTGCGACGACCCACCAGAGGGGTGAAGAGAAGCAGGAAGGAGCAGGTCAAGCCGGCAGCAGACAGGAAGTAGTAGGAGGCGTGATACTGGCCCGTGGCATCTCGAAGGTTGCCTGCACACACACACACACACACACACACACACACACACACACACACACACACACACACACATACACACACACACACACACACACACACACACACACACACACACACACACACACACACACACACACACACACACACACACACACACACACACACACACACACACACACACACACACACAAGTTCAGCTGCAGCCATGTGGGAAGCTCCCACTGAGGTGTGAAACAAGCGTCTGTGAAATTCTACCAAGACAAACTATCTTTGAGGATGCTCATAGAAAACAACAACAACAGCAGCAACAACAGCAACAATAATAATATGTTAAAAAAAAAAACCACAGAACAGATGACACTGATGTTACAAAATCTTGTGTGAAGTTCTTCATAGGAACATGCTGTCGACATCATGTCTGCGCAGGTGGAAGGCAAAGCGGCATGCTCTGAGAGTAAAAGTCTGAACATGATTTGACAGGAGTGACAAACTGACAGAAATGAAAGACCAACAAAAGAGACAGACTGACAAAAGAGAGACAGACTGACAAAAAGAGACAGACTGACAAAAGAGACTGACAAAAGAGACAGAGTGACAAAAGAGACAGAGTGACAAAAGAGACAGAGTGACAAAAGTGACAGACTGACAAAAGAGACAGACTGACAAAAGTGACTGACTGACAAAAGAGACTGACAAAAGAGACAGAGTGACAAAAGAGACAGAGTGACAAAAGTCACAGACTGACAAAAGAGACAGACTGACAAAAGTGACTGACTGACAAAGGAGACAGACTGACAAAAGCGACAGACTGACAAAAGTGACAGACTGACAAAAGTGTACAGACTGACAAAAGAAACAGACTGACAAAAGAGACAGACTGACAAAAAATATCTTTGAGGATGTTCCTCAGATTTACCATACACAACAACAACAAAACAAGAACAGATGACACTGACGTTACAAAATCTTGTGTAAGCTGAACATCCTCAAAGACAGTTTGCGGTGGTGAAACAGAAGGTCAGCAGTCAATAATCATTTTTTATTATTCTGTGAAATTCTAGTGGGGACACACGGGCATGCAATCTCTCCCATGATTGGGAAAAACCCACTCTTGAAACTTGCTTTCAAAATGGTGTAGTCTGATGCAAATTGTGAACCATAGAGTGGTGTATCATCTGCATTTTGGTGCAACCATAATCAGGATAATTGTTTTTGTTGTATAGCTTTTGTCATTTTGTCACTTTCATCACTCTGTTTCTTTTGTCAGTCTGTCTCTTTGGTCTTACTTTTGTCAGTGTGTCCCTTTTGTCAGTCTGTCTCTTTTGTCAGTCTGTCTCTTTAGTCTTACTTTTTGTCAGTGTGTCACTTTTGTCAGTCTGTCTCTTTTTGTCAGTATGTCTCTTTTGTCATTCTGTCTCTTTTGTCAATCTGTCTCTTTTGTCATTTTGTCACTTTTGTCAGTCTGTCTCTTTTGTCAGTCTGTCTCTTTTGTCAGTCTGTCTCTTTTGTCAGTTTTTTTCACTTTTGTCACTCTGTCTCTTTTGTCAGTCTGTCTCTTTTGTCAATCTATCTCTTTTGTCAGTCTGTCACATTTGTCAGTCTGTCTCTTTTGTCACTCTGTTTCTTTTGTCAGTCTGTCTCTTTTGTCATTTTGTCACTTTTGTCAGTCTGTCTCTTGTCAGTCCATCTCTTTTGTCACTCTGTCTCTTTTGTAAGTCTGTCACTTTTGTCATTTTGTCTCTTTTGTCACTCTGTCACTTTTGTCAGTCTATTTCTTTTGTCACTCTGTCTCTTTTGTCAGTCTATCTCTTTTGTCAGTCTGTCTCTTTTGTCAGCTGTCCCTTTTGTCAATCTGCTCTTTTGTCAATCTGTCTCTTTTGTCAATCTGCTCTTTTGTCAGTCTGTCTCTTTTGTCAGTCTGTCACTTTTGTCAATCTGTCACTTTTGTCACTCTGTCTATTTTGTCAATATGTCTCTTTTGTCATTTTGTCACTTTTGTCAGTCTGTCTCTTTTGTCAGTCTGTCACTTTTGTCACTCTGTCTCTTTTGTCACTCTGTCTCTTTTGTCAGTCTGTCACTTTTGTCACTCTGTCTCTTTTGTCACTCTGTCTCTTTTGTCAATGTGTCTCTTTTGTCAGGCTGTCACTTTTGTCAATCTGTCTCTTTTGTCAATCTTTCAGTTCCCTCCGGAGGGAGAGCTCACTCACGCCCGCTTCACAACAAAGCAATTATCGTCGTCAGCAGGAGACTTAGTAGGTGGTGTCTGGCGTATGTCGGATCAGAACAGGCGCCACTGAACACCACCAAAGTGACTCGATCGGCAGCAGTGCAGTGTCTCCTCCGGTGGGTCGCCTCTTGACGGTTTGACATTGACTGCTCCCTGTGGATTGCCGGTGCCGGGGCTGTGTCTGTGGAACAGGGGGTCCGAATGAGCGACGTGGGTGCAACGCCACTGAGGTGGCACAGAGGATGACAAAAGACAGAAAAAGACAAGAAGAAAGAAAGAAAGAATAAGTGGAAAATGAATCAGACAAAAAACAAAAACAACAACAACAAAAACCAAGATGCAAAGCATATAAACTTACTCCCAGTTTATCTTGAATATGCGTGAGATATTCCATAAAGAGGAAACACCTTTTTGGGCCGTTATAGCCATTAGTAATGGCTATTCTGGTAAACATCGGCCATCATGCGTGACCCACAATGAACATACCTACAAATTTTCAGAAAGATCGGCCAAGTACTTTCTGAGACATTCTATAAAGACGAAAAAACCGTTATGGGCCGTTAGTAACAGCTATAACAGTACACGAAACATCGGGGCATCATCCGTGACCCATAATGAACATACCTACAAATTTTCAGAAATATCGGCCAAGTACCCTCTGAGATATTCCATAAAGAACAAAAACCGTTATGGGCCGTTATAGCCATTACTAACGGCTATAACGGTAAACTAAAACATCGGGCATCATCCGTGACCTATAATGAACATGCCTACAAATTTTTCAGAAAGATCGGCCCAGTAGTTTTGTCTGCAGCAAGTGGAACACATTTTGACCACGGACGGATACACACACACACACACACACACACACACACACACACACACACACACACACACACTCACACACACACACACACACACACACACACACACACACACACACACAGCATTTCTTCGTTCCCATTCAAAAGTACTCCCTGTTCTATAAGAACTGGGAGTACACCAAAAAAGGCAGAACCTCAGCACCTTACAGCCGTCACCAACCTATGATGGGGTGGGACACCGCGAGCACCGCCCCCTGGAACAGCTGCACGAAGCCCAGGGTCTTGGACATGTTGCTGAGGCCCACCAGGTCCACAATGACCACGGGCACCAGCGAGAAGAAGACGATGCCGAAGAGGCCGTAGACCACGCTGAAGAAGACGAGCAGGGGGTAGGTGTTGTAGAGCGGGGTGAAGAGCCCCGCCACGCACGCCACCAGCATCAGCAGAGCCATCAGGAAGGCTCGCCGCATGCAGTTCTGGAACCGAACCCCGTCGTCCTTCGTCATGGGAATGGATCACGATGAAAGTCTGGACTGATGGGAATTTGGGATGAGGGGGGTGGGGGTGGGGTGGGTGGGGTGCATGTGTGTGTGCGTGTGGGCGGGTGGGTGGTGTGTGGTGTCCTGTCTGCTGACCACACCTGACCAGTGGTCAGACCTGAGGATAAAACCTTGGAAACTCACAGTATTTGTTTCACCCATTTTCCCACCAGGCCATCATAGCAACAGTAGCGATACCAGATGCACGTACAAGCGGGCGTCTAATGTTACGCTACTCATTCTCTGGTAAGAATCATGCTATAAAAAAAAAAAAAAAAAAAAAAAAAAAAAAGATTAGGGCTGGAACAGAGATGTGTTCAAGAAAACGACTACAGCACTGTTTAGGGTCCTTGGACAGTTGTCGGTCATATGTGTGGAGTTGCCTTGTGCTGCTGTTACGCCTCTGACAAGTCATAACCAACGCATCCGATTTCGGCTTTTTTTTCCCCTCCCCTGTTCATCACAGTGAACTCTTTCCTAGACTGGTTGCTTTACAGGGCTGACGAGTCCAGTCTATCCGGGTATTTGACCAGAGCTGGAGATGGTCTGTTCATTGGGGTGCCCTTCCCGAGGGCTAAGAGTCTCCAGCGCGGCTCTTGACCGTATGGAGCTCCTGTCACTGGACATATGGGGTATTTCAGTGGAGGTAACAGTGCAACCAATTATCCCGCCCCATCCTGCTGGGAAAATCGCCATTTGGCTCGGGACGGCTTATTCGACCAGGCAAGCATGACTTGTATTGCAGCTAACCCTCATATCTGAGGGAATCCCCCAATCCGCCATCCTGTGACCCGTCTGGCTGGGGGTGATCGCCCATGTTGCAGGTGATCCTTGAACGTTTATGGGTCGTTTGTGGAAAGTTTGGTTTGGTGGGACTGTTTCTTTCTTCCAAGTCCTTGCTGTGGCAGGACCTTCAAAATGGTCTTTCCACACAATGGCACAGCCGATGTTAGGTGGGTTACACAAGATCTGACCTTAGTGTTGGGCCAATGCGTAGGTCAGACATCTGCTAAGTCGTAGCCACGAGACCCTCTTCTTCAATTCTCTCATCTTAGTCATTCATTCATTTATCAGGGTCTGACCAACGCGTTGGGATAATGCGTAGGTAGGACATCTGCTAAGTCGTAGCCGCGAGACCCTCTTCTTCAATTCTCTCATCTTAGTTGTTAATTCCTTTATCCATCAACTTAAAATCATGCGTAGTGTGGTCTGAAAACTTAACGGATGTGGTGTAGCGTATATGGACCAGTCCGCATGTAGTGACGCCTCCTTGATGAAACTGAAACTTCCAGTCCTGCTCATCCTGTTGAAGTTCCAGTGAAATTCCACAGAGATCGCTATCACTGTGAGTTCCTGGACACCCCCAAGACAACCCACCACAAGATAATGTGAGACACTATGGCGCTGGTCAGTTTCGTCTGTTCGGATCCAAAACAGCAGGTCGCCATCACCTTTGACCCCAAACTCCACACAAGCATGAACGTTGAGATGAAATGGAAACTGGCATCACCACCAGAAGCAACTATAAAAGACCATAAAATTTCTAAGTAAATGAAAATAATGAGGATGAGGCTGATGTTACTGAGAGATGATGAATGCCACTTACAAGATAGGGCTGTACTTTATGCACGCTTCCTTTCATAGCATATATGCTGGTGTCAATCATAATTTGACACTTGTTTTCACTTTCTTGAATGATGATCAATCCGGATGTGAAAGAGATGAAGACGATGGCACCATGGATTCCATTTGGGTCTCAGACTACCTAACAGGGCTGCATTCTATGCTTTCTCTGATTCCCACCTTTGGGTCTCAGACTACGTAACAGGGCTGCATTCTGTGCTTTCTTTGATTCCCACCTTTGGGTCTCAGACTACGTAACAGGGCTGCATTCTATGCTTTCTCTGATTCCCACCTTTGGGTCTCAGACTACGTAACAGGGCTGCATTCTATGCTTTCTCTGATTCCCACCTTTGGGTCTCAGACTACATAACAGGGCTGCATTCTGTGCTTTCTTTGATTCCCACCTTTGGGTCTCAGACTACGTAACAGGGCTGCATTCTGTGCTTTCTCTGATTCCCACCTTTGGGTCTCAGACTACGTAACAGGGCTGCATTCTATGCTTTCTTTGATTCCCACCTTTGGGTCTCAGACTACCTAACAGGGCTGCATTCTATGCTTTCTCTGATTCCCAGAGTCACTGAGTGCCAAGAGACCTAACCACCTGTGCTGATGGTCAGTCAGTCTGAGCAACGCTCTGAACGAGATTCAGCCATGGGCTTGTCGTCTAGGGTTTCACATCAATAAAATGGTAAGTTCCCTACCCTATGTTTAATTTTCAGCGGTTTTCAAACTCTAAAACACATTTTTTTAATCTGTTCATATCTCCAACATATAATACACGCAAAATCAGGATTCACACTCAAAGAAGTGTGATGTTTCACTGAAAAAGAAAAAAACGACATTTCATTGGAAAGCATGTGTTAACATTTTGCTTCTGACAAAGTAGATGCCTTTGTTAATGTGCTGACTCAGTAAAAAAAAAGTATATAAGGAAAAACGCTGTTCATAGTACTATGTTCATTTGTATTTTTACACAAGCATCCCTTTGAACTCTTCGGCTGAAACCTTTCTATGTATTGAAACCTGTTGCGAACCAGTATGTGTCCATGCTTTATTATTACTTACATGTATGTACTCCTATCCTTTTGGTTTCCTGTACATGATTTTGAGTTCAGGGTGTCACCGCTTTACCCCCTGTGTGTGTGTGATGTGAAACCCTTGTTGTATCACCAAAAATGAATGGGTGCGACACTTAGGCATAGGCTAAGTTTTGTTCTTTTACACACACACACACACACACACACACACACACACACACTCACACTCGCGCGCGCACACACACAGACACACTTGTTCTCACACACACACACACACACACACACACACACACACACACACACACACACACACACACACACACACACACACACACTCACACTCGCGCGCGCGCACACACACACACACACACACACACACACACACACACACACGCACATATTCTCTCTCTCTCTCTCTCTCTCTCTCTCTCTCTCTCTCTCTCACACACACACACACACACACTCTCTCTCTCTCTCTCTCACATTCGCGTGCGCACGCACGCACACACACACACACACACACACACACACACACACACACACACACACACACACACTCTCTCTCTCTCTCTCTCTCTCTCTCTCTTTTCACACACACACACACACACACACACACACACACACACACACACACACACACACACACACACACACACACACACACATACGCACACACGCGCGCACGCGTGCGCATGCACATGTCTTAAAACACCTTACACATATGGCATACAAACTTTTCTAATGAGATTTGGTGAAGTTTCCCAAACAAACTATGTTACGTCAAACACCATGGCTCAGCGGACAGCACTGTGGGCTGCAGTTTTGGAGGTTGTGGGTTTGTCTCTTGTCGGATACCTTTGTGACCTCCTCCCATACAATGACAGACAAGATGAGTCAGGGGAAGTCATGCTGCATGCAGCAAACAGAGGCAAGGGTCTATTTAAAGTAAAAATGACTTTTCTGCAGCAGAACACCACAAAACCATTGCAGTTGGATCTATTTAACTACTTTTGCTTAAATCGAGCAAGGAATGGGAAAACTTAGAAATTTGGTACACCCTTGCCTTCCTACTGCGGGAGAGAAACGCATTTCTAAAGTACCAGCTGGACATTTGGGACACTAAGTTTTTCAATCTTTTGAAGCGCCATATTTGTAGGCCATATAAGCCATATGGAAGGTCTTTCTCTTCTCTTTCTATTGATTCGCAAATCTCAATGATCTTAACAATGTGACTTACCCATCAATTGGTGGGAGGTGATCACATTTATTGATTGGCTTTAGCAGCTCGAGCTGGCTCCTACGTAGAGCTGAATGTGCTATGTACTCCATTGGGAAGACTGAAACCACACAATCAGGCGTCATGCTCTTAATGGCTTGGTCTCTGACGCTGCAGGTGCCTGTATCTCCCTTGCCTGGTTGATGCTAAACTGTGTGGTGAAAGTAAGCAACGAGTACAGCCCTGTCATGTAGACCAGAGCAGACCTCCATAGCATCATCTTCTTCCTTATCGCTCACCTAAAAAAAAAACAAAAAAAAAAAAAACTACAAATGTCTGTATTTCTCCTGTCTAGTTGATGCCACTCTGTATGTTATGAAAGTAAGCGTTGAGTACAACCCTGTCATGTAAATCAGAATAGACGTCCGTAGCATCACCTTCATCTTATCGCTCACCTTAAAAATAAATAAATAAATAAAAAGAAACAAACATGTAAACCAGAATAGACGTCCGTAGCCTCGCCTTTATCCTTATCCCTCACCCTTAAAATAGAAAAAAAACAAAAAATGTAAACCAGAACAGACGTCCGTAGCATCATCTTCATCCTCACAGCTCACCCTTAAAAACAACAAACAAACAAACAAGCAAACAAAGAAAAAGAAACAACTAAACCCCCCAAAATGGGTTTCAGATTTTGTGCACTTTCCTGCCTTCCTCTCAAAGTGTACTCAAGTTTGATTAGTGGCTGCATCTCTTAAAAAAAAAAGTATGGGTAAACCAAATCATAGTCAACACTGCAGATGTCTGTATTTCCCCAGCCTGAGTTGACAGGATCTATCATGAAAGGAAGTGTAGACTTCAGCCCTTTCATGCAATCTCGGAAGAGAATGGGACTCCTTCACCGTCTTCAATGATCAACATCAATGCTGAGGCCCTTCACGCCCTGCCCTCGTGGCATCCTTACTGTGGCCACACCCCACAATAGGATTTTGCTCTAATATCAACCATGTAAGCGTTTTGAGGCCTACCATAAATTTGAGCCAGCATTACATGTAAAACTGATATTTGATCAAAAGAGCAACTCCCTACCAATTATTTCCCATGTTTTGGAGGATCTTCACCGATGAAGTCACAAACAGTCTCCAATTACATGACTTTCGCCTTAGTGGACATTTCAGGCCTTCACACTCACCCCGTGACCCTATCTTTGCGCCAGCTTCAAGAGCCCCAAATAAAATCCCATTCCTTTTGATTTCAGTCTGTCTGCTTGGAACCACCTGGCATGTACCTTGATGGACATGTGGAAGAAAAAGAGGAGAAACAACTTTCAGATACAATAAAAATTCTCAAAACGATGCAACTGAGCCAGTCTATGAATACTCGAATCCTTGATCAAGGCCTTAGCGCATTCATTTTTTGGGTGTGCAGCCTGTCCACTTCCTCTCCATGTTCCTGCTTCAGTACGCTCATGTCCTAGGTGACCGACGGCAATGACAGCGCCCTCTGGAGGCGGACGCTCATTGTGGCTGGGGGTCAACGACCGTGCAATCATTGTCATCCTCGTGGGACGTAGTTGATCCTGTCCTGCATATTGTCGTGACAAGAGATGCTATGTGTGTTGTCATGAATGTATTGCATATAAAACGTCGGTGAATTTTCACGTTGAGGAGTACAGGTGGAGAGTCTGAAAAGGGACAGCTTTTGAAGTATGGCCACAATGTTAGACCATACGTGAACAGTGCTTGAATCCCTAACCTTTTCTCGTTGTTGATTGGACGCTGAGGCACGTGATTAGTGAGAGATGCTCACTGTTGTGTAGGACAGGTGTGTTCCCCATCTGTATGGCAGACCAGGAGATGCTAAACAGGAGGACAGGTCTCCTGACTTGGGTTATGGATAGATAGATAAATAGTTTTCAACCTTTGAGGGGGGTGGGGTGGGGGGGGGGGGGGGGGGGTGGGAGGAAAACTTGATGTTTTCCAAGCGAGCAGTGAGTGATGATTGATGTAGTGCCGACAGAAGTCTGCAAGGGATTTTGTTACAGCGTTGACTCCCTATGGAAAACCTCAGCGTCCAACCCGTGGACTGATCCTACCTCCTGCAATGGGATCATGACAAAGAAAGAATTTTCATATCAATTATTATGCAGTACAAAAAAAAAAAAGAAAAACAGAAGAATATGGTTGGAAATGTGTTTGTGGTAAATAGAAAAGTGGCTGGAAAGATTCACGTGATAAATGAACATGCACAATGGACACGAAAATACGTATGAAACTTTCATGTGATGTTGATAGTTCTTGTGGAATAATCGTTGTTGCGTTTTGGTAAAGGAAGCACACAAAAAAGACTTCTTGTTCCCTCAGTCTTCCCTTTGAATGAATGGAATAGATGCGTGCGTATGGAGCGAACATGCTGCGTTTGTGATCGAGTATGTGCAAACGCGGTGTGTGACACATAGGTTGGATCAGAACAGGCGCTACTGAACAGCTAGGGGCGACACAGCAGCGGCGCAGCATTTCCTTTGGAGGGGAGGCCTGATGTTAGGATTTTCCTACGGACTGCTATTGCTAGAGACTGTCAAAGAGCAGGCCTAGCTGTAGGTGCGTGTGTTTTGTGCGGGAGGGGGGGGGTGGGAAAGGGTCCCGTTAAAATAATGCCACTGAGGTGGCATGGAAAATGAGATTTATTACAAAGAGAGAGAGAGCGAGAGAGAGAGAGAGAGAGAGAGAGAGAGAGAGAGAGAGAGAGAGAAAGTAAAAAAAAAATCCACACCACAACAATTTCAGTTTGTTTCATAAAGGGGTGGGGGTGGGGGGGGTCACTGTGTGCGGACTAGATCCATACACGCTAAATCACACTCGCTATGTTTTTTGAGACCACACTGTGCATGATTTAAAGCTGATGGATATATGAATGCATGCCTAAGATGAGAGAATTCAAGAAGAGGGTCTCGCGGCTACGACTTAGCAGATACATGTCTGATCTACGCATTAGCCCAACGCGCTAGTGAGATCTTGAGTACCTACTTAACACACATGTAATTGCACTTCTGCACACACACACACACACACACACACACACACACACACACACACACACACACACACACACACACGCACACACACACACACACACCATACACGCTTGAGCGCACGCACGCACACACTCACGTGCACACGTGGACACACACACACAAGCGCAAAATGCGTGCGCACACACACACACACACACACACACACACACACACACACACACACACACACACACACACACACACACACGCATATGCATACACACACATACATTCACACATGCGCTCGCGCACACACACAGGCCCGTGTCCACACATCTGTACACTCCCCACATACGTATACAATGTCGATAATGGCACAACCTTCGTAAGAAGCTATGTAGCAATAACACTGAACAAAATAAATCCAAACATCACATATAGACACATACCACATCAGCCAGGTAGCTTTGAACAAACCAATACAAGACATCACATAGACACATTACCACATCAGCCAGATAGCACTGAACAACACAATGCAAAACATCACATAGACACATTACCACATCTACCAGGCAGCACTGAACAAAAACAATACAAACATCACATAGACACATACCACATCAGCCAGGTAGCACTGACAAAAACAATACAAACTTTCACATATAAACACGTACTACATCTGCCAGGTAGCACTGCACAAAACATCACACAAACACATTGCTACATCCGCCAGGTAGCGCTGAACAAAAATAATGCAAAACATCACATAGACACACATACCACATCCGCCAGGTAGCGCTGAACAAAACACATGCAAAACATCACATAGGCACACATACCACATCCGCCAGGTAGCGCTGAACAAAAACAATGCAAAACATCACATAGGCACACATACCACATCCGCCAGGTAGCGCTGAACAAAACCAATGCAAAACATCACATAGGCACACATACCACATCCGCCAGGTAGCGCTGAACAAAAACCATGCAAAACATCACATAGGCACACATACCACATCCGCCAGGTAGCGCTGAACAAAACCAATGCAAAACATCACATAGGCACACATACCACATCCGCCAGGTAGCGCTGAACAAAACCAATGCAAAAACATCACATAGGCACACATACCACATCCGCCAGGTAGCGCTGAACAAAACCAATGCAAAACATCACATAGGCACACATACCACATCCGCCAGGTAGCGCTGAACAAAACCAATGCAAAACATCACATAGGCACACATACCACATCCGCCAGGTAGCGCTGAACAAAACCAATGCAAAACATCACATAGGCACACATACCACATCCGCCAGGTAGCGCTGAACAAAACCAATGCAAAACATCACATAGACACACATACCACAACCGCCAGGTAGCGCTGAACAAAAACAATGCAAAACATCACATAGGCACACATACCACATCCGCCAGGTAGCGCTGAACAAAACCAATGCAAAACATCACATAGACACACATACCACATCCGCCAGGTAGCGCTGAACAAAACCAATGCAAAACATCACATAGACACACATACCACATCCGCCAGGTAGCGCTGAACAAAAACCAATGCAAAACATCACATAGACACACATACCACATCTGCCAGGTAACCGAAGCCCAGCCTGGAGAAGATGCCGCAGCCCCGAAAGACTGTCAGAAGCAGGGCGGCCTTCTGCCCCACCACCCCTTTGTCAGCAGCCATAGCTGGCAGGTACATTCCGATCGTCGAGGCTGGAAGATACCCCAGCGATGTCGCCGCCACCACCAATAAAAATGGCGGCTGCTTGAACAAACTGAAATCAAACATGGCCAAAAACCGTCCACAGAGAGACTTCTTCTCGACTCTTTGGTTCACTTGCGACACGGAGGAGAGTTTCTCCTCCGTTTCACCACCTGTATGATGATGGTGGTAGTGGTTCCACAGGTGTACATGATTCGGGCCTGCCGGTGTCTCCATTCTTGAGGGGTTGCAGTTCTTGACCGCCTCCTTCTTGATCGATGTCTTGATCAAAGGAAGTCTCTTGATCGGCTTCTAGAATGACTGTTGAGGAGACGAAGAGGTCTGGGGTGCTGATGCAGAGATGGGGGCTTAAGTGGAGGTGGCCGGGTCGCAGCGTGTCCTGTTCGTGAGGAGACCAGCTCTGGACTTCCGCTTGGGGTGGACTGGTCTTCTGGGTCAATGGCTGGCTCTCAGCAGTCTGTCTGTCTGGTGGATGGAGCAATAGGAAGTGCTTGCCTTATTGTTAAAACACCACAGCGAAAATGCTGCTTCCTTAAAGGCAAGACAAACACAGAACGTAACAGAAAGCAATACAGGACAATAAAAACAATGCAAAAGAAGTGCTTGCATTATGCTTCTTCTTCACCACCACACCATGCTACAACGTACCTTTCTTCTTCTTCACCACCACACCATGCTACAACGTACCTTTCTTCTTCTTCACCACGACACCACCACACCATGCTACAACGTACCTTTCTTCTTCTTCACCACGACACCACCACACCATGCTACAACGTACCTTTCTTCTTCTTCACCACCACCACACCATGCTACAACGTACCTTTCTTCTTCTTCACCACGACACCACCACACCATGCTACAACGTACCTTTCTTCTTCTTCACCACGACACCACCACACCATGCTACAACGTACCTTTCTTCTTCTTCACCACCACACCACGCTACAACGTTTCTTTCTTCTTCTTCACCACGACACACCACACCACCACGCTACAACGTAGCTTTCTTCTTCTTCACCACGACACCACCACACCATGCTACAACGTACCTTTCTTCTTCTTCACCACCACACACCATGCTACAACGTACCTTTTTCTTCTTCACCACCACACCATGCTACAACGTACCTTTCTTCTTCACCACCACACCATGCTACAACGTACCTTTCTTCTTCTTCACCACCACACCATGCTACAACGTACCTTTCTTCTTCACCACCACACCATGCTACAACATACCTTTCTTCTTCTTCACCACCACACCATGCTACAACGTACCTTTCTTCTCCTTCACCACCACACCACGCTACAACGTACCTTCCTTCTTCTTCACCACCACACCACCACGCTACAACGTACCTTCCTTCTTCTTCTTCCCCCTGCGCAGAGTGGAGCTCCAGCGGCCGCAGCAAGCCGGCACAGACCATGATGTTGAGGAAGGTGGCCCCCAACACCAGGAACGTG
>JADBJO010003613.1:5000-30000 GCA_016801955.1 Conus betulinus | reverse complement strand
TACTGACACTGACATTTGCTGTGTTATCTACCATAATGATATTGACATTTGCAATGTGATCTACGATAATGACATTGACTTTTGCAATGTTATCTACGATAATGATATTGATATTTGCACTGTTATCTACGATAATGACACTGAGATTTGCACTGTTATCTACGATAATGATATTGATATTTGCCATGTTATCTACGATAATGACACTGAGATTTGCCATGTTATCTACGATAATGATATTGATATTTGCCATGTTATCTACGATAATGACACTGAGATTTGCCATGTTATCTACGATAATGTTATCGATATTTGCCATGTTATCTACGATAATGACACTGAGATTTGCCATGTTATCTACGATAATGACACTGAGATTGGCCATGTTATCTACGATAATGATATTGATATTTGCTATGTTATCTACGATAATGACATAGACATTTGCTATGTTATCTACGATAATGACATAGACATTTGCTATGTTATCTACGATAATGATACTGACATTTGCACTGTCGCGGAAACCTGGTTTCGTCCTCTTGGCAACGAGAAAAAGTTGTGCCGTGACATTGCTCTCCCCGTCCCTCCCCCCCCCCCCCCCCCCCCCCCCCCCCCTCCCCTCACCTCCCCCCCACCTCATCCTCTCCTCCCCTGCCGTGGTCGTGTTGCTCTCTCTCTCTCTCTCTCTCTCTCTCTCTCTCTCTCTCTCTCTCTCTCTCTCTCTCTCTCTCTCTCTCTCACACACACACACACACACACACACACACACACAAGCTCACCAAGACACACCCTCACCAAGACCCCCCCCCCCCCCTCCCTCACTCCCTTCCCTCCTCGCCACCTCCAGTTTCTCGAAAGTCACTGGATAAATCGGCAGAGACAAGCTGAGGGAGATTCCTCAACATCACCGCGTCATAACGGGACCTCCTCTGACGTCACAAAGGGAATACCTCCACTGTCCAATAGGGATTCCCCTAACGTCACTATACGAGGTACACCCCCAAAACTGTATGATGGACATTGCATTGAAGATTTATGTCATTTCACGTGCAATTTGCTCTAAATATTCCATACATCGCAGAAGATTCATACCCTTGTATTATTGTCGCTTTCCATCAGAATTTAAGATGCAGTTATTAGGCAGAAATATGTCAAATGAATCGTTATTTAAAGTTGCAATATACATGACTGAATCCTTAAAATCAAGGAAAAGAAACCTCTGTCTATGATTGATTCGTAAGGTAAACGTTTTACTTGTGATGCACATAAAAATTTTGCAGTGTACTTCTTATATCGTTGTTTGTCATTATACTTTTTCAACACACATCTACAGCATGCCAATTATTGTGTAGTTCATTTCTCCTGTTCATATGGGCCAGTTGCCCTGCAAAAACCCTGAATAAACCATTATCATTATTGTTAACATTATTATCATTATGATTATTGTTATCATTATAACCATTATTATCATTGTTATTGTTATCATTATCATTATAATCATTATCATTATCATCATTACTATTATTATTATTATTATTATATCATCATCATCATATTATTATCATCATTATTATCATATTATCATTATTATCATCATCTTCATTATCGTCATCATCATTATAGTACTACGGAACTTTCCGGTGTGTTTTTATAAGGTGTATTTTAAAGGGTTGTGCGAAAGTTATTTTTGTTCTCTGTTTTTGTTTTCTTTTCTTTCTTTAAAAAAAAATGACTTGTGAGTTGACTTCAACGCAGTGACAGCCCGGATATTGCCCTTTGCGGTCGGCTGGGCTACAATAAACAACATTACCTTATCTTTTATTAGAGTACGAAGAGGATTCTCCCGACGTCACACACACACACACACACACACACACACACACACACACACACACACACACAAGAATCCCTCCCCCCCCCCCCCCCCCCACACACACACACCACACACACACGCACACTGACCTGAGACACTCATGAAGGCTGACTGGATGGCCATGACCAGTGACGTCACGCCCACCGGCAGGTTGTACAGGTGGAGGAACTCCACGAACAGAATGCCGTAGGCTCTCTGAAGACCCAGACACAGGATGTTGCTGAAGAGGCAGGCTGCAACAACAACCACACCACGTGCAGGTCACGGTGAGATGGAGACAGACAGACCGAGCGTGAGAGAGAGAGAGGGGGGGGAGGGGGGGGAGGGAGAGAGAGGGGGGGAGAGGGAGAGAGGGGGGGAAGGGGAGAGAGGAGGGAGGGGAGAGAGGGGGAGGGAGAGAGAGAGAGAGAGGGGGGGGGGGGAGAGAGAGAGAGGGGGGGAGAGAGAGAGTTAATACAATGTTATCTGCAGTGTGTGTGTGTGTGTGTGTGTGTGTGTGTGTGTGTGTGTGTGTGTGTGTGTGTGTGTGTGTGTGTGTGTGTGTTTGTGATAGAGAGATAGAGACAGAGACAAAGACAGAGAGAGTCAGACAGAGGGGCAGGGACAGAGAGAGAGAGAGAGAGAGAGAGAGAGAGAGAGAGAGATCGATTAATCGATCTACAATTCACAAGGATGAAGATTTTAGGACAAAGCCTAGTCTTTACAATCTGTCCTTGTCACGCATACTCTGTTTCAACAACACAAATCATTCATGCTGACAATTCAACGTAGCAAAATCTGTAATGTAATTGTACAATGACAAGCAGACTATTAAAACGTAATAATGACATGATAGGTAATCAGACAGAAACCTTAAAACACGATGCTCGTCTACCTGTTCGACAGAAGTGCCATTCAAGTCTAGCGCTGGGTTAAGAGGAGTCAATTGGTGCTTTAGGCGGGTGGCTGTAATCATAGATTTGGTCGCGGCCAAGTGTATGACCATTGAGTTTGAATGACAGCACTTTGATGACACTTCATTCAGACTTTCTTGGAGAGATGTTTCTATTGTTTGTAGATCACTACCATTTGTTTGGAGTGACAAGTCATCAGCAAATAAATCTGTCGTGACTTTTTTTTTTTTAATCCGATATGGACGAAGGTAAATCACTGATGAAGATGCAGAATAAGAGGAGACCTAGTACTGAGCCTTGTAAGGTTCACTGTCTGACAAAGTCTGAAGAGGAAGCTCTGCCATTGAGCAGCATATACTGAATTCTATCATTCAAACATGATTTGGAATAATGCGACTGTTGATGAAATGGTTCAAAAAGATAGACTCACTTACTGACTTAATCCTCTTCATCCCGCGCAACCCGAGACATAAGGCACCAAAAAAAAAAAAAAAAAAAAAAAATAGACAGTCTCTTTAAAAGAATGGAACGATCAACAAGATCAAACGTCTTTCTGAAGTGAAGAAAGACAACTCTCTGTCATTTGTGACTGGTTCATAAATTATTTGAAAGCCTTGAGTCACACATTCGTGAAAATGGTGTGTGGGACGACTGATTAGATCGGAATCTAGATAGGAATGGATGAAATAGTTTGTTTTTTCTCCATGAACTGAGATACGTGTGCGTATATGTATCTTGAGAGAGAGAGAGAGAGAGAGAGAGAGAGAGAGAGAGAGAGGGTTTCATTTCAGAGAGAGAGAGAGAGAGAGAGAGGACAGTGAGAGAGACAGACAGACAGACAGACAGACAGACAGAGTGTTATGTGTTTCATCTCATAATGCTGCACGATGGGGGGGGGGGGGGGGGGGGGGGGGGGGAATGGGGGGGGGGGGGGTGGGGGGGGGGGGGAGGAGGGAGAGAAAAAACAAAAGGCGTCGGAGGGAGAGCTGATTAGGGGTAAGGAGGAAGAAAGTAAAGCAGGAGAAAGGAAGGTCTGGCTAAAAATGATCTGGAATCACAGTATCTCCATGCTGCAGGTGTCCACTGCGTAACAGACACAAAGAGCAGAGCGGTGTGTCTAGGTCAAGAGAGACTGAATCAGTTCAAACGCTGCTGTTGTCTTTTAGCAGAGATTGGAGGCTATGAGGTCTAAAGAAATAGCACAGGGAGGACGAGTGAGATGGTGGGAGAGAGAGAGAGAGAGAGAGAGAGGGGAGAGAGAGAGAGAGGAGAGAGAGAGAGAGAGAGAGAGAGAGAGAGAGGGGGGCACAAAAAGGGAGAAGGAAACCACAATCCGTGATGGAAAAGCGAGTTGTGTGACCTCACACCACAACTGGGATTTTGCACTAAAACACTATGTCATCCATGAGAGCGTTTTGAGGCCTGCCATAAATCTGAGCCAGCATTTAATGTTCAACTGATAATTGATCAAAAGAACGACTCCTCACCAATCATTTCTCTTGTTTGGGAGGATTTTCACCGATGAAATCACAAACAATCTTCAAACACATGATCTTCCCCTTAGCTGACGTCACATTTCAGGCCTTCGCACTCACCCGTGACGCTACCCTTGCGCCAGCTCGAAGCGCCCAAATAGTCCCCATTCCTGTGATTTTAATCTGTCTGCTTGGAACCACCTGGCTTGTACCTTGATGGCTATTATGAAAGAAAATGAGGAGAACCAGCTTTCAGACACCATGAACATTCTCAAAACAATATCGTTGCGCCAGTCTATAAATACTCGACTCCTTATGCAAGGCCTTGGCGCATTAATTTTTGGTGTGCAGCCTGTGTGCACGATGGAAAAGAACTGGAGAAATAACTATCAAAATAAGTAAGAGCATGTCTAGTGCGATGTTGAGCGGCACATATTTTCTTTTTCTCTCCCCCCCCCCCCCCCCCCCCCCCCCCCCCACCCCCCCCCCCAGACTGGGTGATCTGTGTTTAGTTGCCTACAGAACTCGGATCCATCTAGCATGAAATCTGACCAGAGGAGAGAGAGAGAGAGAGAGAGAGAGAGAGAGAGAGAGAGAGAGAGAGAGGAGAGAGAGAGAGAGAGACAGAGAGACCGAGCGAGTTGACGTCATGGGGCAACAGAGAGAGTGCAACTAGTCTGGTATTCACACACACACACACACACACACACACACACACACACACACACACACACACACAACTCACGCATGCACACAGACAGGCGCGCGAGCTCAAACACACACACACAACACACACACACACGCTATCAAAAAGACACATCTGTGTGTGTGTGTGTGTGTGTGTGTGTGTGTGTGTGTGTGTGTGTGTGTTTGTATGTGTGTGTGTGTTATATGCGTGCGTGTGTGTGTGTGTGCGTGTGTGTGTGTGCGTGTGTGTGTGTGTTGTGTGTGTGTGTGTGTGTGTGTGTGTGTGTGTGTGTGTGTTTACTATTTTTGAACATGGGAACAAAAATCATGGCTGAAAGTAATTGGAAAGATTTCCTTTTTGACCTTTCGTTCTGTGTAAAATCCAGATCAATTTTGCTTGTATCGACAATTAGGATCTTCTTCAGCGGAAAGAAGCTAAATCAGAAATTCAATTGCTTAACTGAACTCCATCATTCTGATTTTATCTCAGTCACACCTTGTCTCGTTCTTTTGTAAGCTTTACCGTTACATTGTTATGTCGGGGTCCGTGATAAGCCCAGTTTTATAAGCTTTTTTTTCCATTGGCCAATTCCCTGCCTCGTGCACCTATTAGCGAAAGACTCAGATTATGCCAACAAGACTGACATGCTTCCTATCAACCTCACCACTCGTTACCTTTCATCTGTCTGTGGCGTGTGTTCGTGACATATGAGTCATATAGGCAAATGTCTTTTTTTTTTTTTGCTTGTGTATTTTATCAGCATACTCTGCTCGTGACATATGAGTCATATAGGCAAATGTCTTTTTTTTTTTTTTTTTTTTGCTTGTGTGTCTATTAGCATACTGTGCCAGTGATTTTGTACCTATGCGCTCATAATGTTTGTTACGCCAGTAAGATAATGTCCCAATTATCATATAAATGACTCGGATCAGTGCAAAAGCCTGTGCTTCAACGGTATGGGACGGGAATAGTGATGTCCACAAGAAAAGGCTGAATTTTCCCACAGACGTGTAGCAAAGCTACACCTTCCAGCCGTGCCTCTAACAACAAAATGAAAAACTATAATCCCCTCTGAGTAAGCAACAACTGGGATGCAACAAGGTATCCTTCATGTTTACCATCTGGACAGATACCATGCCATGTTGTTTCACTGCCCTTTTCACAACACTGAGCAGCTCTTCTTGCTCCCAGAAAACTCCCTCCTTCTCCCCTGCCCACGCATTTATCAAAATGAAACAAACCTAGCTTACTCTGGACCATAATATGGAACTCAAATCTTCATCTTGCGCGATCAAAAAGACCACCTCTCTCTCTCTCTCTCTCTCTCTCTCTCTCTCTCTCTCTCTGCGTGTTCGTGTGTGTGTTCGTGTGTGCGTGTGTGTGTGTGTGTGTGTGTGTGTGGTGTGTGTGTGTGTGCGTGTGTGTGTGTGTGTGTGTACGCGCGCGCCTGTGTGTCTATGTATCCATGTAGGAGAAGCCCTAAGTGTTATCAAGGTGATGTCATTCCGGCTGCCTGGTCTCTGTGTCGGTCAGGCCGTGCTCTCAGTTTGATAACACAGGGGGGTGGGTGAAAGGACTCGATGCTTTGAACTTTGAAATGGTTGTGTGTTAGCACGTGAGAGAGAGACAGAGAGAGAGAGAGAGAGAGAGAGAGACAGAGACGAGAGAGAGAGAGACAGACAGACAGAGAGCGAGAGTGTGTGTGTGTGTGTGTGCGTGCGTGACTGCACGCATGCGTATGTTGTGTGTGTGTGTGTGTGTGTGTGTGTGTGTGTGTGTGTGTGTGTGTGTGTGTGCGTGCGCGCGCGCGTGTGTGTGTGTGTATGTGTGTGTGTATGTGTGTGTGTGTGTGTTGTGCTTGCGTGCGTGCAGGCGTATGTGCATGTAAGCATGTGTGCGTGCGTGCAGGTATGCTTGTTGGTGTGCCTGCCTGCTTGCCTGCGTGCGCGCGCTAAGGCACGCACGTTGGTAATGATTACTGACTGACTGCCTGTAACCTTTCAGGAAGGCATGTGAATATGGACGAAACTCAGTTCCGCTAATGTTCTGTCTGTCTGTCTGTCTCAGCTAGTGTTTTCTCTCTCTCTGTCCCTCCCTCGTCACCACAAACCAATGGTAGTGATCTACAGACAATAGAAACTTCTCTCCAGGAAAGTCTAAACGACGTGTCAGACTGGTGTCATTCAAACTCCATGGTCATACACCCAGCCAAAACCAAATCTATGATTACAGCCACCCGCCAAAAACACCAGCTGACTCCTCTTTACCCCACTCTTCACTTGAATGGCACTTCTATCGAACAGGGAGATCAGCATCGTGTTTTAAGTGTAACGAAAGATAAAGAACTGACTTGGCAATTTCATCTCAATAATATGGGCAGTATTGTTATCTCAGTTTAAAGCGCTATGTCAACAGTACTTCGCTTAAACTGCTCCTCAGCGCACACGTAATGTCTCATATCTTTTTCTACGTACGCAGGCTGATACTCCTGCGGACACTCCCTGTATAGACAGACAAGTATTAACCCCATCTGCTCAACAAAGGGAGTGAGTTTTGTGTGGATGGCCGTTCTTTTTTATCCCGCCATTAAGGCAGCCGTACTCCATCTTCGGGGAAGGTGCATGCTATGTGTAACGTGTCATCCACACCCACAGCCAAACTGGCCTTCTCTTCCGAAAGTTGGTGATCGGACTTTACGTGTGTGCAAGATGTTATGCGTGCGTTCACACACGAAACTTCGGTTTATGGTCTCATTGAAGGACTGTATGGGAAATGGAGTCAGAACCAATGTTAACTCCGAGGGAAAAATTCCCCCTGTACCGAAACGGCCCGGCGGAGATTCGAACCTGCAACCCTTGGATTACGAGTCCGGCGCTCTAACCAACTGAGCTCTTCCGCCCGTGCCGTGCCTCATATCAATTACGCTTCAAGACTATGGGACGGGGGTGGTGTGTTCCACAAAAAGGCTGAATTCTCTCCACAGACCTGCAGCAAACTACTACTCCACCCAGCCGTAGAAAGAAAACTAAAAGCGCTGAACCTACTTGCTCTCAGTCAACACAACTGGAATGCAACAAGGTATCATTTATGTTTACAATCTCGACAGATACCATGCCATGTTGTTATGTCATTGCCCTTTTCACAAGATTGAAACAGCTCTTCTTTCTCAAAGAAATTCCTGCTCCCCTACGCACGCATTGATCAACACACACACACACACACACACACACACACACACACACACACACACACACACACACAAAACCGCTACGTTTATTCTGGACCATATACCTCTGGAACTCACTTCCACCGAGTCTACAACACACGAATATATCAAACTGTTCAAGAAACATTTACATAACATTTTGTCTCAATAATTTGATAATTCGATTATAAAATCATTCACGTCCATTCGCAATGTCTGCTGTAAACAATTCATTGCAAACACCATCTAAACATGTAACCTACTCCATTAAATCGCCCATCCCCACTCCCACCACCCTCCCTCTTCCCCTACCTCTACCTACCATCCTCTCTCCCTCCCCCCCTCCTCCCTGACTCTCTCTCTCTCCCTCTCTCCACCTCCTCTCTCCTCACTCTCTCCCACTCATCGCCCCTCCCCCTACCTCTCCTGCTTCCGCTCTCCCTCCATCTCTCTCTCTCTCTCCCTCCGGCTCTCCTCTCTCCTCTCTCTCCTCTCTCTCTCTTGTTTTTGGTTGGGGTCGTTTGTTCTTAGCTCCTTCATTTTCACTACTCACCGTATCATTGTTACGTTACGTTAATTATGAAACATCCTGCTTGTTGTTGTAGAAATTTATTTGTTCCGTGTTACTCGGCTGAATTGTCAGTACTGAATGATACTGTTAAATCATGTATGCATGACAAGAGCGATTGTAAGGTTAGGTCCTTGCCCCAATCTTCATCCTTGTGCATTTACGATNTCAGTGATACCAAGATCCAACATGATACCAGTTTCTCTCTCAACAGTCTTTTTCGCATAACATTTCTTTTTAACAGGGACATCTGTTGTAAGAGGGATCTGTAATAGTAAATCACCTGAGAAAGAACTTGGTTTGGGAGTCAAAATGTCTTGAAAATCATCAAAGACTGCACGCAACTCCCTGGAGCTGCTGTCAGACAAAGCACAATCAAACTGTGCAGAACGAACATCTTCATCTGGCATAGAAGACACCATCGGAACAGTTAAAGTAGCCAACTGTACAAACCACTTCACGAACAGTACAAACAGACTCTGGAGAGGGATCCACAGAAACCAACTCCTGGAGAACTGTCCAATGAACCCTGTTCTTGCTCACAAGCCAAAGGTACTATCTCTGACCCAGGCTCTGAAGTATCTTGTGAAAGAAAGACTGTCGATACAACATCAGAAGTAGACAGAGCAGACACATCAGAAGACGTTAACTGAAAGCAAGATTTTAATGACTCATCCTTCTGTTTCTGTACAAGATCAGAACGGGAAATGTTCAGATCATCAGGGATCTGACACAAAGGCCTTTTT
This sequence comes from Conus betulinus, assembly GCA_016801955.1. Lineage (NCBI taxonomy): Eukaryota > Metazoa > Mollusca > Gastropoda > Neogastropoda > Conidae > Conus > Conus betulinus. The sequence goes on along the minus strand of JADBJO010003613.1, from coordinate 20,549 downwards.
TCCACAAACATGCTTATCTCTAGCCCTCGTAACGGCGGCGGCTAAAGAGAAAGGTTCACCAGATACATCACTGGACTCATCGCTCATAGAAACTCCAGGAACATTACCCACGATGAGATCTGCAACAGAGCTATCTATCCAAGACACAACAAGTCAAATCGCCCACAAAATAAGGACAACTGACTGACTGAAACTGTAGCCAGTGGAAACTCATCCACACTACCACCAAAAGAAACACACTTCACTGTGGTTCCTAACATCTGACTGTCAGAAAACTAACTGCTGCGAACGCCACAAATGGCAGCACCAGTATCACGCAGAACGCAGAACAGAACTTAAAGTGCCATTCACAGAACCAGACTCCAAATGCAATTTGCCTGTAAACTCACCAGCAGGTAGACAAGCAAAAGAAGAATCAAGAACAGAGCAACAAGCACTGGACTGTATGCTGTCAGCTGAGTTCTGACAACAGTGGCGTTATTAACCACGAAAGGACATTCATCTGGGTGGCTAAGGGTGCAAATTCTACAAGGGTTTCTACCTGACTTCCATGGACACCTAGCAGCTACATGTCCTGTCTTTTTACACAAAAAACACACACAACACTTGCAAACTGATCAGAAGCACTTTCTGAGGAACTCTTACTGCCAGAGGTATGACGGGCGCCACGACCACGATAACGGCTACCGCCAAAGTTATTTCCACGACCAGCTGAGTAACCAAAGCTCTGATGACCACAATAACAGCTACCATCAAAGTTACTTTCATGATCAGCTGAGGAACCAGAGTAGTGGCCACTGTTTTGAAAAAGTAGTGTATCTGTTTCCTCTGTCAGACTGACCACAGTATGGAGTTCTATCAGACTGACCAGGATGTGGATCTATCAAACTGACCAGGAGTTTTGTACCCAACAGAAGCAAAAATGTTTACTTCGGCTTTCCTAGAAAGCACCTTAGTGGGATGAGCATGTCTGTATGACTCTGCAGACTTGATCATTTCATCAAAAGTTTTCACATCCTTTTCGCACAGAAAAAGTAGTCCAAGTCCTTAGAGATACACTCCAAAAACTGCTCACGCAAGATAAGATCCACCAGACCTTCAAAAGACTTATCACTTTTTGACAAAGAGACCCAACGGTCAAAACAAACGCCTAAGTTCAACTGCAAAGGTCTCGAAAGGTTCATCTGAGCTAGGTTTAGCTTCACGAAAACGCTTACGAAAACCATCTGGAGTACATTGAAATTTTTTCAGCAAGCTCTCTTTCAAAAGCTCGTATGACACAACATTATTTTTAGCGAGACTGTGATAGAGAGTTAAAGCGGAACCCTCAAGTAAAGCTGATAGGTATGTGACCCACAAATCCTCTGACCAACCTAAGGAACGAGCATGGGTTTCAAAACGAAACAAGTAACTATCTATATCATCAGTTCTTTCTTTAAAAGGGGGCAACTTAGGAAACGTAGGGCGAGGGGCGTTAAACCTGGGAAAACCAGAACCCTGACTCTCACTGTCCTGTCCTGAGACCGCACTCTGCTGAGAAGTAACTTGAAACTGTATTCTTTTAGTTTCCTCTATCTCTTGCATTCTTTTTGTTTTCCTCTTCCTCTTGCATTCTTTTGTTTTTCCTCTTCCTCTTGCATTCTTTTTGTTTCCTCTTGCATTCTTTTTGTTTCCTCTTCTTCTTGCATTCTTTTTGTTTCCTCTTCCTCTTGCATTCTTTTTGTTTCCTCTTGCATTCTTTTTTTCCTCTTCCTCTTGCATTCTTTTTGTTTCCTCTTGTATTTGCTCTCTTTTAGTTATCTCTTCTTCCTGCATTCTTTTCATTTTGAATCTTTCCTCTCTTTCCATATCTTGAGCAATGCATTTATCCACATAGGCCAACAGATCTTCTCCCTCCAGACCACATATCTTACCTCGTTGTAAATATTTAGCGAAAACTTTGTCCTCGTCCATAGAGGACACAACAGGACTTTCTTCCTTAGCCTTCTGTGCCATTATGAAAATATGAAACAATGTCCTGTCAAGCCCGATACACACACTATTGGATCAAATACAAACAGTTGCTATCACAAGCAAGAAAGGTTTGAAACCTTGTCCACTAAAATATATATTAATTCCAAACAAGATTTTTTTTTCAAACAAACATTAACGACAATCACTCTTAAAAAGACTAAGTATTATCAAACCCAACCACTAAAAGATAGAAATATACAATGACACAGGAATTCAGGGATATGGGGAGAAAGAAAAAACACAATCAGTAATCAATGCTAATTAATCAGCAACAAGTATAAATCAAGCAATGACATGAAAGTAATAACGAATATAATTAATGTATTGCTGTTGTTTTTTTCACACACTAAACATTCAAAATGAAACAACTATATATATATAAATGATATAAAATACTAATTTTTTTTAACTGGTTCAGGGCAGCCACTCACACACTCACTCATTCAAGAGAAAAGAACCCTAAGAATGCTGAAGAAGCAACACAATCCCCAAGTAAAGATAGAAACAGAAAAATCAGAGAGATATAACGGAAGGTAATAAAATCAAAGCCCAGAAAGGAAGGAAGAACTAGGAACTAGGCCCTCGTATCTCCAGAAACTATACAGAAGGAGATACCCCGTTACGCTGGAGACGGGAAAGAAAGTAGACACAATCATACAACAAAACAATACAACGCAACTCAATTGTTCCAAAGGAAAGTCTGTGAACGTGACCTATCCTTTTTAACTGGGGCAATTATAAGGGCAAAAAACAAATGCTACCACTAAGGTAATTTTGAATTTAATAGCAAAAGAAATTCAACTTCAGGGTCACCAGATGTTACGGATGGTGTGCGGTGCGTGTTTTGCTGTCTGACTCCCGTTCTCAAAAGTTTGGATGCGTGTAATAATTAGTCCCTACACACACCCACACCATACGGCACATGGATAGCCAGGCAACACACGAGTTAAATTTTTTTTCTTTATAATTATGCTGCCTGAACCATCAAAATATACATTCATGTGAACTGGTACAAATCAACATATGTCACTACATAGCATATAGATCAAGCTATCAATACATAGGAACTTCAATTATCAGATATCAGCGTTCATATTACATATCTTGATATCACTCACAGATCTCGCCGCGCCGTCCACAGTGTCTCACATATACAGTCAACACACTCGGTTCCACAGTACTCAAGCCACAGTCTACAACACTAAAAGAACGTAAGAAAGATAACCAAGGTCCCCACACAATAAGCACGGCTGTTCATAAACACAAGCGATGAAGAAGAAGAAAACATGTTCTCCACACAGCAAGCACAATAAATTACGTCGAACTATCAGAAGAAGAAACCGCAGATTCACATTCACAAAGCCACATTAATCCATAGCAGAAGAACCGCAGATCCACAATGCAAAGCAATCCATAGAAGAAGAACTGCAGATTCACAAGGCACACAGTAAACCCATTGAATCCCCGGCGAACACGATTTCAGCAAAGTTCCATAGAACACAATAAACTTCGATTCGACGTGTAGTTGATCTAAAACAAAAATAAACTAACTTCTCCGTGTATTGATATTACAATGTTTACATCAATAAACCAGCCCACCGACACACATGAGGTGGTACAATAGCGCACGTAAATTTTCTTGCAGGAGTTTTAAGTCTTTCTCGGCGACACAGCCTTCACAACAATTTTATAACAAATCAGTTTCCCTGTACATATTTCACTGGTACCGTCATCCAAAGTATCGCACATACACATTGAACATCGACGCACTACTGACTTGAAAGTCAGCCTCTCCACATAGTATCACTACGGAGAAAACGACGATTTAAACAAAATAAAATAAGCTGGACACCAAAGCCTCAGGCGTTAGTTCTTGCTCTCCCTTCTCGTCAATATTATTATTTTCGTCATCTAGTTACCTTTGTCATTTTAAGTTGACGTCATAATTTACCTTGACGTCACAGTGTTGTATTTCAATGTACTGTACTGTTGTCACAAGAAGTTTCTGTGAGCAGAGCTTGGGCCATTCTCCCCAGGCAAACTGGCAAATTTCTCCGATGCCGCCACGTATCATGCCTGCATGGGTGTAGGGGTTTAGCTTTTATTACAGTTTTGCCCCAGCACCCGATCCGAATTTCCCGGGGGAAAAAATGTTAAAAAATGAAAAAAATCGACATTTGAGACTCAAAAATGTTGTCTTCAATTGCTGAAAGCAAACACATTCCTATCATTTGACGCAGAATTCGCCGATAATGTGTTGTCACAAAAATTGCATTAGATTTGCAAGATTCTGACTTAAGTGAAAACTCATTCCCTCGTCATCATTTGCATGGATGCACCTTTCCCCCGCTTCCTGACACCCCCCCCCCTCCTCCCCCGAAACTCCACCCCACCCCTCTTCCTCCCCTACCATGTACTCTTCTTTCCCCCCATCCTCCCCACACAGAATCAGAATGAAACACATCACAACTGGTTATTACAGTGGAGGGTTTCAAGGCTTCATACAAATATATGATGGGCAACTCGCATCCCTTCTCTCACCACATCGTTACACACACACACACACACACACACACACACACACACACACACACACACACATTTACTCGTGATTGCTATGTAATATCATTAATATCTATGCGAAGACGGTGAATAGACTATTCTGTTCTAAGACATAATTTGTTAGAGCTATTTTCCAGGGAAACAGGCGTGCCCAATACTGTTAGTTAGTTAGTGTTTATAGGGTCCAGCGGACTACAAGGAGCCAAATCAGGACCTCAGGTGCCCAATACTGTTCAATGCATTCATTAATGACCTTCCAACTTACGTGCAGACGACGATTCTTCTAATTCGATCAAAACGACGGCACCAAATTTCCATGTCTGTTAGATGCACATGACATCATAGTTCTCTTAATCTACAAAGCTTGCATACAAAATAGGTTAATAAACTGCATTTGTACAGCGATGAATTGGGATTTCAAAAGTAATTTTACCAAAATATTATCCTAAAATACCTCTTGTATTCCAATATCGGTGAAATATCATACAGATCACAAACAGAACAAATTTTTTGAGATCATTTTTCGTAAAATGGCTCAAGTGTTCAAGAGCATTTTGTAAAGTAAGCAGACAAAGCACTGCACACCCTGAGATGAACAAGAAAAGGTTCAAAACTGAAATCAGACGTAATGATTCACCTCGGCAATATGCTAATCACACCAGTGTCCATTCAGTGGAGCTGACATGTGGTTCCCGTCTACAGAGCTCGACATGAGCAGCGCAGCTCTTGTGTTCCAACCCTTTTCTACAGAGTTTATCTCTAGCAACACCACCATCACTACTTCCAGCCCCCCCCCCCCACACACACACACACACACACATGCAAACAAACACAAGTCTGCAGTATTAAATCTTCCTGTCTCAGTGTCTCATGGTTTATGCACAATCAGGTAACAAATTGTACGCAGCTGAGTTTCTGGTTGCACACAACAAAAGCAAACAACAAATCACACCTCTAACGGGCATTTAAAGCATAATGGTAAAAACATCCAACACTTCATTGCTAGAATGTAACCGAAATGTTGCTCATAAAATGAAAACGATTCACACCTAGAGGAAACACAATACGCCATGAAAAAGGAATCAGATTCTAAGTAGACAGATACCAGGAAACAATAAAAAGGCAGCGCTTTGAGAATACATTATTTCAAAGAGTTCGCCGGAAAACTACCAACTATAAAGTAAACGCGCAACATTTTGAACGAAGACATCACGTCAGTAGACATCGCTACAGTGGTCACTGTAATGGTTCAACATTCTTGCAGAATTTGAACGAGAAGACATATGACTTAGTTTTATGTCTTTTTATTCTTTTGGTCGGCGCGATACAATCTCGAGCTTCTTGCTCGTACTTTGTTAAAACGGTGTCCGGAGTTCAATCATGGGGGCCCGTCCTCTTCTGCGCATGTCCGCAGTTAGCACTATTTCTTTAAACCGAAATACTATAGAAAATAATGTGAACGAAACATTACATCCCTCCCTGGGGTGAATAGATAAAAACTTTAGAATTTTTTTTTTTTTGTCGCGACCGGCTTTTTACAATCGCGATAAAAATGGATCAAAATACAACCCCCTGATGGACAATATAGGTTCGATCAAAAATTTCGAAAGATGTACATCAGCGGATATAGTCTTTAAACTTGGATGGCGGCTGTTTTGTTCTTCGAGATCTTCGGGCAGGACCAGAAGCAGGAGACCCTTCAGATCCATGTGGCAAGGCCTGGGCAGCGGGGGAGGCTTCCTGGCAACAGGGACATCACCAGGCGGCATCAGCTGGGGCGTATCTGGAACAGTCCTTGGGGCATGGACTGCAGCAGGTGGCACTGTCCCTGGGGTATGGACAGCAGGAGTAGCAGCAGCTAATGGAGTTTTGAAGCTTGGTTCTGCGTCAAGCTTGTCTCTGGGGACTGGCGTTCCTGAGCTTCTGGATGCAGGCGTCGTCATCACTTCTGGAATCTTTTTAAAGTGGGACGAGTTGCGGGTGATGGAGCGCCTGGCGTTGGAGGCTGTCACCATTGAACCTTGACGAGCTGTAACAGTCATGGGCTCAGGAGAGAAAATGGAGTAGTGAGCTTGTTCTCCTTTGGGCTGCCTTACCAGAACATTGTCTCCAAGCTTGATGTCAGGATAGGATGAATTGCGAGATTCATCTGCTGCTGCTTTCATTTTCGTCTTCCCTTCTCTGTCTTTCAGCCTTATTTTGAGGTCTTGATGGTCTTGTAGACCAGAGGCTGAGGTTTCGGGGAAGGCGTGTGCGAATCTTTCTCTTGAAGAGAGCTTCAGCTGGAGACACACTCCCGTTGTTGAGTGGGGTGTTGCTCGATAGTTGCGTAGAAATGAGTACAGTTCTTGCTTCCACGCTTTCTTTTCCATGTGTGCTGTTTGTATGGCTTTTTTGAGTGTAGCCATCATTCGCTCTGCTCCGCCGTTGGCTTGAGGCCACAAGGGTGTGATCTTCCGATGGTGAAATCAGAGAATATGAGGCAAAATTTCTGAAATCCTGAGAGTTGAAGGGTGGGCCGTTGTCTGTCTTTACAACTTCGGGAACACCATGCTGAGCAAAAATGGCATCTAGCTTGGGGATGGTAGATTTGGCGCTGGTTGTAGACATGATTTCTACCTCTGGGTACCGGGAATAGTCATCCACAACAACAAGCAGATAGTCACCCGAAGGGAATGGTCCACAGAAATCAACGCTGACTTCTTTTTCATGGGGAACTGGGTAGTGGGGACATGTGGAGGGGTTCTGTGTGATTTGAGGGAGTGGTTGCGGCACAGGGCAAGCATGACTTGATTTTCGCATCAACGAATTTGTCCATCTGTGGGAACCAGATCTTCTCCCGCAGCAAACTCTTGGTTTCACTAAGCCTTGATGTCCCTCATGTGCTATGTTGACTACTCTGTGTTGAAGAGCTTGGGGAATCACAATCTTATTGCCTCGCAATATGATTTCAGAGTTGTCACACAAAGAAAGTTCATCTCTTACAGTCTTGAAGATGAGAAAAGCAGTGATGTCTACAGAAGAGTCTTTTGGCGTTTGCCACTGTTGGGTTTGCAGTGCTGTTTTCACTGCTCGAAGAGTAGGGTCAGCTGCTGACATTTTGGAAATCTCCTCACTGGTCATGGCTTTCGGAGTTGAATGCTCAGTGATGAAATTGATGTACTCCTCTGCAACTTTGGTTTCATGGGCTGTCTTGGTATGGGCTGAGGTCACTGGATGACGGCTCAAGAAATCTGCTGGATTTTCATCTCCTGGTTTGTACTTCAGGACAAAACTGTATGACTGAAGTCGGATGTTCCATCTCTCGATCCGCGCGTTGGAGGGTGGTTTTTGTGTTTGAAATGCTTCTTTTTTTTTCATTTTTGAGGGCAAGATGCAAACAAGCCTGCCATGTGCTTATTCTTTCCCTCATTAAACAAATTTCGTTCGTTCGTTCGTTCGTTCGTTGGTGGTGTGAGATGTTGGCCGGTTGAAGATTCCTTCTAACGGCTTGTGATCAGAGATGACTGTGAACGTCTGGCCGAAAAGGTAGAGAAAGTGTTCACAAGCCCAAACTACCGCTAAAGCCTCTCTCTCTGTCTGGGAATAGCGAGTCTCTACATCAGTGAGTGCACGGCTTGCATAGGCTATGACCTTCCTCTGACCTCTCTTGTCCTCTTGCACCAGGATGGCACCTAGACCAACAGGACTAGCATCAACAATGATCTCTGTTTTGGACTTGTCATCAAAGTATGCCATTGTCTGTGGGTTGGTGACTTGATCCTTCAGCTTGTTGAAGGCATTTTCTTGGTCCCTTTGTCCATTTCCATTCAGTCCCTTTTCGCGTCAGATCTCTCAGCGGTTTTGTCACGTCTGCGTACTGGAGAATGAATCGGGAAAATGTAGTTTTGTCATGCCAAGAAAACTGCGAACTTCCTTCGGAGTTGTTGGCCTCGGCATCTTCTTGATGGCATCAATCTTCTTCGCATCTGGAGACATGCCGTCCTTGCCGAAGATGAAGCCGTAGAACTCGATGGTCTCTTTGTTGAAACTCACATTTTCCCTTGTTCAAAGTCAACCCTTTCTCTCTCATGCGATCCAGGACTCGTATGAGTGTTCTGTCATGCTCTTTCTGGTCACGTCCGTGAATCAAGATGTCATCGCTTGTGTTCAGTGCATCTGGAATGTCACTGAGAGTTTCTGCAATCATGTTTTGGAATATCTCTGCTGCGCGCTGGTAACACCAAAGTTGAGACGTTTGTAGCGACGTAAACCAGCATGAGTAGTGAACGTTGTGATGTTTCTGGAATCTTCATCAAGTTCCAGCTGATGATATCCCGAGTTCAGATCAAGCTTGCTGAATACTTTTGCCTGGTTCAGCTGCATCAGGATGTCGTCGACCGTTGGCATGATGTGTCTTGTTCTCTTGATGGCTTGATTTGGGAGTCTCATGTCCACACATATCCGTATTTCGTCTGGATTTTTCGGCTTGGTGCAGCAACGATGGGTGATACCCATGGTGTTGGTCCGTCAACCTTCTCTATGATATCCAGATCTTCAAGGCGTTTCAGTTCCTGTTCCACCTTCTTCCTCCTCAGATGGAATGGAATACGTCTGTGTGGCTGGCAGACAGGTTTGACTTCAGGGTCAATGTGTAGTTTCACCTTCATGTCCTTCATCTTGCCAATCCCTTCAAAGAGATCAGGATAGGAGTCAGGGATATGATGTTGACAACTGTAGGCAAACTGGATCAACCCCAGGTTTTGTGCAGTCGATGAGCTCAATAGGTTACCCCCTGAGTGTGACCTAACTACAAAGAAAGTCTCTTTCTTCACTTGAGTCTTATGCTCGACCGTAGCTGTAGCTCTACCAGCTATGACCAAGGGTGTAGTCGAACCATATGCGTAAATCTTCGCTTGTGTAGGTTCTGGCTGTGTAAAGAAAGCTTTTGGGCTGTCTCCCCGTCAATGATATTGACTGATGCGCCTGTATCAATGAAAAATTTTACTGTCTTCTTGTTGACTGTCAGGTCTACAGTAGGAGTCTTTCCAAACCAAAACAGTACTCATCATCATCACTCTCTTGTGCTGCATCTGGGCATGGCGTTTCACCGCTATCTTGCGTCACTCGACGAACTCTTCGGCCTTGGGGCTCTCTGTTTTGGGCTTCTCTGCCTTGGTTGGATCTGCATACTGCAGCATAATGTCCTAGTTTTTCCCGCATGCTCTGCATCTCCTGTCTTTAGCAGGACAATCTCTTTTAGCATGTCTTTCTTTGCTGCCGCACCATCCACAGGTTTTCTTGTTGGTTCCCCTAGCTTTTTGTCCTTGAGTCTTGACATTCGTGCCTCTCTTCATGAAGTTTGCAGTCTCTGCTGTCTCCATTTCTTTGGCTTGAACATCAGCTAACTCTAACGAGCGTGCTAGTTTGAGTAGGGCTTCCAAGTTCATATCTTCTTGAAGCGCTCTGCGTCTCAGCCTGTTGGAGGTACAACCTTGCAGAATTTGGGCTTTGATCTCTCTGTCTAAGTCTGCAAATTCACATGTGGACCCCAGTTGTCTAAGTCTTGTGCAAAAAAAACTATCAACTGACTCGTCTGCAGCTTGTTTTTTTTGACGAAACTTGAAAGTTTCAAAAGTCCACACTTTTCTTAGGTTCTAAGTAGTCAGACAGAGACTTTTTGAGTGCCTTATACCCATCTTCAGAGTCATCTCCCTTTTGTTCATCAGTAAAAGTCTGCACTATGTCAAACACCTCATCACCAGACACATGCAAAAGTAAGGCCTTCTTCCTAGCTGGATTGTCAAGTCCCATTGCCGTAACCATGATTTCAAACCTAGCAATGTACTTTCGCCAACGAGTACCAGGATTCTGTTCTTCACCATGAATTCTAAACTTCTCAAAGTTCGGAATAGCAGCCATTTTCACAAGAATTGAGAAAATGAGAATGATTTTCACCGACCTTAATTTCGACGTGTGTGGTGTTTGCGTAGTCTTACTGTTGTAGAGGCGTCGTCTGCTTTACTGCGCATGATGAAAGCTGTGCAAACTGGACTAAATCCGGCCACTGGCACACAAAGGAATCAGTTCTGGAACGTATGCATATATCCTAGCCTAGTTTAACATTTAAGACCTGGCCATTTGACACCCGTTTAGCGTGCGTCAAAGTGATGCCACGTCGCTGGAAACAGCTAAACTAAGATAACGCACAACGTATGACTGACGTCGACTGTGGTAGCCTAACGTGGATGAGTTTTCTCTTCACCGTGTTGGTCCGGATCCTCGTCGCCAATGTAATGGTTCACATTCTTGCAGAATTTGAACGAGAAGACATATGACTTAGTTTTATGTCTTTTTATTCTTTTGGTCGGCGCGATACAATCTCGAGCTTCTTGCTCGTACTTTGTTAAAACCGGTGTCCGGAGTTCAATCATGGGGGCCCGTCCTCTTCTGCGCATGTCCGCAGTTAGCACTATTTCTTTAAAACCGAAATACTATAGAAAATAATGTGAACGAAACATTACAGTCACGATCCACAAACAGGAAAAAGAAGACATACACAGACAGAAAAATGGTCAGTAGACATATTCTCTGTTGTCTGGACAGCCACTCCATCAAGATATACCAGACCCAGACTTGTGCAAACAATGCTCAAGTGACATGCTCTGCTGTAATGCTCTACAAAGCCTTGCTGTCAAATATGTCCGTGATGCCATGATCACGAAACGACTGTAATGGTCCACATACGGGGTCAGTATAAATTCTGGTTACAGCAAAATACATGTCTCTTTTTGCATTATTTGCTAATAACATGTTGTGTCTGTAGTTCATGGCAATTAAACTGTAGGTTGCATGCACAGTGGAGTACACACACACACATACACACACACACGCATGCACGCACACACACACACACACACACACACACACACACACACACACACACACACACACACACACACACACACACGCACGCATGCATGCACGCACGCACACAAACACTCGCACACACACTCGCTCACGCATGTGTACACACACACACACGCGCGCGCGCGCGCGCACACACACACATGCACACACAAAACACACACACAAATAAAGTTTTTAAAATGGCAAACTCGTATCAGAATGTTGATAAAATGCACAGATGCTGAATATCTTATGATATACTTCATTGTGATATTTGGAATTTAGTCATTGACAATCTTTTTAACAAATTATTGAAAACAACAACAAAGACAAGAAAAGCGTTGGCTTTATACATTCGTAATCCCATACATGTAATATGTCTGACAATCAAAATCCTTTTTGTGTGTAGGTTAAACCTGAATGCGTTCCAAGCCAAATTCAATAAAATGGAATGTGTTTGAGGAGCAGTCGGAAACTTACCCCATAGTTCTTTTTTTTCGATTGTCTTTATTTCGTAGTTTACCCCATCTCTCTTTTGCAGTTGTCTTTATCTCATGAACATCATCAGCCTGGCTTCAATAGAATTTTTTTTCTTTTTAAATCACAATACTTCAACGGTTTTTTTAATACAACTTGCACTTTCCTCTCTCTTGTTTCATATATTGTTTCAGTCACTTCGCTGAAATTCTGCCCAATGCTTATGACTTTTTCCCTGTGTCTTTTCGTTTTATGTGTTATTCTTTAAGGTAAACATACTAATTTGTCCTTATATACTCTTGCACATATACATCAACAAGCATACCCCCCTCCCTAACATTGTCCCCCCCACCCGACCACCTCCTCCATCGCCCCACACCCATCCCCCTTTCATCTACTTTTGAATATATGACAATGCATCCATCCTCACAATTTTCACACACACGCACGCTGATAACCACACTCGCAAGCACACATGCACGCACACAACAACATACACACAAACATATTTACACATGCATAAACATATGCGCGCACACATACATACACGCACACGCGGCAGCAACAGACACAGATTGGACCAGCAGCAACAGACACAGATTGGACATATCCCTAACATCTTCCAAGCCAGGATATATAATGTTTAAGTAGTTCCCAAAGTAGTTTCAATCGCCAGTTAATTTTGTAAATCATCTGAAAGGAGAAAATGGGAAAAAAAACAGAAATTAAAACGGTTTTGTGTTTTATATGCCTTTCACGGTCGTTAACTAAGGATCGAGTTGATGGTCCAAAGTAGATAGGGTACTTGTATAAGTGTGTGCGAGTGTGTGCGTGCGAATGAGTGTGTGTGTGTGTGTGTGTGTGTGTGTGTGTGTGTGTGTGTGTGTGTGTGTGTGTGTCTGTGTGTATATGTGTGTATGTGTGCGTGCGTGCGTGCGTGCGTGCGTGCGTGCGTGTGTGTGTGTGTGTGTGTGTGTGTGTGTGTGTGTGAGAGAGAGAGAGAGAGAGAGAGAGAGAGAGAGAGAGAGAGAGAGAGAGAGAGAGAGAGAGAGGTTCTGGTGTTTTTTTTTGTGTGTGTTTTTTAGATGGCTTTCACGGTTATTTATAAGGAAGTGATTCAGAGGTGAAGAGTAAGTGGAAGGAAGAGACACACACAGAGAGAAAGACACACAGATAGACGAAGACAGGAAGACAGACTCACAGAGAGTCAAGTCTGAAACTGAATGAATGAATACAAGAGAAAACTTAATGATTATTGCCCCCTACTGCTATCATCATTATTACTACCACTACTACTGCTGTTGCCGATATCACTACTGCTGCTACAGTTAATGCCTCTACTGTTGCTGCTGCTGCTGCTACTACTAATACTGTTACCATTACGACTGTTACTACAACTACTACTACTACTGCTGCTGCTGCTGCTGTTGCTACCACTACAACTACTACCACCACTACTATTATCACCACACCACCATCACCACCACTACTACTACTACTACTCTATACTACTACCACAACTACTACTACTGCTGCTGCTGCTACTACTACAACTACTACTACCACTACTATTATCACCACCACACACCACCACTACTACTACTACTACAACCACTACTACTACTACTACCACCACTACTTACCATTACTACAACCACTACCAATACAAATACTACTACTACTACTACTACTACTACTACTACTACCACCCCCACCACACCACCACCACACCACCACCACCACCACCACTATTCCAATATGCAAGGGGAAGGCGGAATATTCTAAAGGTGTGCTATAAATGCGCTGCTCCTATTTCAGATCTAAATGGGGAATTGAAAGAGAAAGAGGGAAACACGAGGCAGAGACTACTGCTGGTACTGCCACCACTACTGCTACCACAGCTGCTGCTGTTGCTGCTGCTGCTACTGCTGCTGTTGCTGCTGCTGCTACTACTTCTGCTAATATAACAGCTACATTAAGGATAGCCCTGTGTATGAAGAATTAAAAAAGAAAATGAAGACATGTGACTATAGACTATGTGCTGTAGATCTATAGATCCTGTTTTAGATCTACACGGAGTTTACGGGACCTACACCGGACTTTGTGTCCTGTGTCACAGTGACGAGTTCTTCCACTGGCTGACAGCTGTCCGGCACCGACTGCCCTCAGTCCGTGTGTGGGCAGCGTCAGTGTACAGAGTGGACAACGACCTCACACTTCCCCCTCCGCCCTGGCTGGAGATCTGCACAGTCACGGAACCTCTTCGGTCTCCACCTGCAGTCATCAGACAGGTGGAGGGGAGAGGTCTGACAGCCCTCACCATCCCCCAGTACAGCGCCCCAGCACTGCCTCTCCCCACAGAGGGACCACCAGTCCGGGAGCTGAATCACGATGGTCAGGCAGGTCACAGTGGGAGGTGGCCCTGGCAGTGTGCCCTGTGTGCCGACACCATTGGTCAACTCCTGTCCGAACTGCGTGTGGACAGCCAGGTAGGAACTGTTCGGTCTCATCATCATCATCATCATCATCATCATCATCACCATCATCATCATCACCACCACCATCATCACCATCATCATCATCACCATCATCATCATCATCATCATCATCATCACCATCATCATCATCACCACCACCATCATCACCATTATCATCATCATCATCATCATCACCATCATCATCATCATCATCACATCACCATCATCATCATCACCACCACCATCATCACCATTATCATCATCATCATCATCATCACCATCATCATCATCATCATCATCATCATCATCATCACCATCATCATCATCACCATTATCATCATCATCATCATCATCATCATCATCATCATCATCATCATCATCATCATCAATAGCAGCAGCAGCAGAAGCAGCAGCAGAAGCAGCAGCAGCAGCAGCATGATCATACTGCTGATGATATGAGAACTAATTTAGATCTAATTCTGTACAATGTACAAGTCCTGACAGAGAAATAGATCTGGATCTCCTCCTCTGATTCACATTTATTTGTTGTACACCATGGCTGGTTCTGTGTGTGTGTGTGTGTGTGTGTGTGTGTGTGTGTTTGTGTGTGTGTGTGTGTCAGTGTGTCTGTCAGTCTGTCTGTCTGTGTGTCTGTCAGTCTGTTTGTTGTCTGTCTGTCTGTTTGTCTGTCTGTCAGTGTGTCTGTGTGCATCAGACCAGCCAGGGTGGAGGTGTACAGTGACGTCATGTCATCATGATCATGCTGTTTTCAGGTGCCCCCCAGTACAGGGACACCTGGATTCTTTGTGTACTGACCTCCTGATGCACGTGATGCTGACGTCCCTCGTACGTCGTCTGAGAGGTCACGGTGTACCGGTCAGGGCGGTGCCACGTCCCCCCAGTGCCGCTGATGCAGAGGATCTGGCCCTGGCCCTCACTGACCAGGTCATCGTCACAGACTTCCGCAATGTCCAGGGGATGGGGGATGGAGAGGACGGTGGTCATAGCGCTGGGAGTGCTGGGTGCTGACTGTCTGTCATACTCCAGTCCAGCAGTTTTCTGTGTGTCATTGTCTGACACCACCACAGGGACAGCCTGTCACCGTGTGTCACACCTCCACACCTCGTCACCA
>JADBJO010003612.1:210861-235647 GCA_016801955.1 Conus betulinus | reverse complement strand
AATATCGCCTATTGCTAAAAAAAGGTATTCATATGTTTGATAACATACTTACGAAAAAAACAAACAAAACTTGATTTTTGTGTCTATAAGATTAAGTGAGGTATTCATACAAGATCAGCACTTACAATCATTCTTATTCTTAGTCTCTTGGTGTGTGTGTGTGTGTGTGTGTGTGTGTGTGGTGTGTGTGTGTGTGTGGTGGTGTGTGTGTGTGGTGTGTGTGTGTGTGTGTGAGTGCGTGCGTGTGCGTGCGTGGTGTATGTGTGTGTGTGTTGTGTGTGTGTGTGTGTGTGTGTGTGTGTGTGTTTGTTGTATGTGTGAGCGCGTGCGCGCGCGTGCGCGCTGGAATAATACATGCATGCGTACGTAGCTGCATAATTATACTTGTGCCTGTCCTTCCGTAAACGTAAGTCGGAGCGTACCACTGTGATTCTTTTGTAGTAGTTATTTCCCTTTCCGTGGCCCACTCATATCTGCTGGTCTCTCATCCACAGTGTGATCTGAAGTTGCCCTGTGATGTTAAAACAGCAAAATCGCAACAACACAAAAATAGCAATAAGGGGGGGGGGGGGGGGGGGGGGGGGGGGAAAAGAAAAGGTACTGGCCACTGGCAAGAAGCTATATCCTCCTCTCTTTAATTCAGTTCATGCGTAGAAACATTACTTTATACAGCAAGGGAAGGAATTAGAAGTTCTGAATCAAAAACCAAACATTACTTCCCCCTGTCTAAAAATATTCAACATTCGTTTTAAAAGAATGGTTTTCATTTGAATTGAAATTCGCAGAATGATCATGCATTTCCAGTAGATCAACTCCAAGCATTCGTGGCATTCTCGCTGGGTCATATATTTCACCCTTTTACAACGTGTGGTCGAAATGAAATCTGTAGTGTTTGTGCAATCTTTGCTGACACAGAAGGCACCCAAAAAAAAAAAAACAAAAAAAAAAAAAAAAAAAAAAAAAAAAAAAAAAAAAAAAAAAAAAAAAAAATTGAAAAAACAGTGACAGGTGACAGCAAGCGGAAAATGACACAAACCTAACACTGAAATGGACTGTTCCGCACTTTGGACAAGAAGAAAAAAAGATAAGAGCAAACAAAGACAAAACAAAACATGTCGCGTTTTTTCAAGACCTTTTTGGCCTTCTTCTTCAGGCAAGATTAACGAACACTTGGGACAATTCGAAACGGCGAAAAATGGCAAATCAGTCACTTCTCTCCTTGTAACTACTGGGCGCAAAATGACGAATCCATTTAAGTCAGTTCATGCATAGAAATATTAGTTTGCCCGCTAAGAGAAGGAATTAGAAGTTCGGATTCGAAATAATTATTTCCCTTGTCTGAAAATAGTCAGCATTTGTTTGAATAGAAAAGTTTTCTTTTATCGTTTGTCATGAGTTCGCCAACTGGGCGCAGTTAAAGTATTAGTTAGTATACTGCCAACGGAATAGATAAGAAGTTCTAAATCGAAAGAAGTTAAAATTTCATATTTTTAAAAATTTTGGTACGTCTGCAATTGATATCTGAATCACACACACACACACACACACACACACACACACACACACACACACACACACACACACACACACACACACACATGTTGCATGGCAACCTTCCAACTCAGAATGGACACGCTTTAAACGCCGTCTGTTTCAATCCGCAGGGCACACCATTGCAGAAAACGGAGTAAGCTGGTTATTCAATGGAACTCCTGGGCCAAACAGATACAGTTGCAAAGAGAGACGACTGTAGGCGGAAATCTAAACAAATCTTAAATAAATGTTTGCGAACCGCCAAGAGAAATGTGGACAAACGAGTCACAAGACTCGTTGTCTTGTGACTCATTTGTCCACGTTTCTTTTGGCGGTTCGCTAACATTCATTTAAGATTTGTTCAAAACAGATATGTTAGAATGAGTTTCGGACATTCAGATACCAAGAAACCAACCAGGTGTACCGTGCATAGACTGAGCTATGTACTGGTTCGGGGGCAGGTTTGCATTCCCACCCCCAGTTGTGGATACGTCCCACCTCTGCCCAAATAACATCTGATACTGCCGGACCACATCAGTCTGGAGCCAAGGACAATCAAACTATCAGGGAATATCCTGTATAGCAGAGGGTCATTGCTCAGGTCACGGCCTGTGTACCCCCAATGCCTTCTCCCACCTCCAACTGTAAAAGGGATCAGGAGCCAGCATAGGCGTTGTGCTCACACTGACGTTACTACTGTCATACCATCATGCAGGGGCATCTTGTGTCTTCTTCCTCAGGCAACATGAAGCACCATTTGGGACCATTCAACACGAACAACGAGCAATCACTCACTATTTTTTTTCATCATAACTGGGCGACAGTCAGGCCTACTCTACTTCTTCGTACGCGTTGCGTTTTGTCATGTCATTGTTTGTTTTTAGTTTGTTGGTGGGTGGCATAGTCCTTTATTGTTTTGAAAGAAAAAGGTTGATTCAATCCCTTAAAGAGTGATTCCGATTAAGATATTCCTGATCAACCCCAACCGAATTACTGCCCTTTGTTTTCTGCAAGAACTACTGCCCTTTGCTTTTATTTTCAAGGTTTCTTAATTTGTGTTTTCTCATCATTGATTCACTCTGTGCGCACGAAAGAAAACGCACGAAAAGGACTACAAATGGAGTGAACATAAAGCCGATTTGTATTGATTTAGAGAGAATGAGTATGGACAATAAACATGAAGAGGGGAGCCGGGGAGAGTTGTCAAAAAGAGGAACGATTTAGTTCCGTTGAAACCTATATTTTGTTGTGGTGGTGGCTGATGTTGTTACTGTGGTGGTTGCTGTTGCTGTTGTTACGTGTCATCGTTCTGTGTGTTCTTCGCCACGCTGCTCATTAATGACGCTCTCCCACACACAAACCACACTCTAGTTCATCCGGACACAGCCTTAGCCACAACAAATCCACAGGGAGCAATGTGTGTTAGAGAGAAGTAATATCAACAGGAACAAATGACAAATACATCAGCAAGTGAGGGTCTATGTAGCTGGCTGCTCAAATGGGCACCTCTGTCGTGGTGACCCTCAGCAGATAAAAATGGTCTGTTCGGGGCGTTACCTTTCCCCTGACCTCCCCTGATTGATCACTCTTGGATTAGTTCGTGTCAACTCTTTCAGATCAGAACCTATATCATTATCATGTCTATGTCGCTGAAGTCACAAAAAAAGGATGTAATTTATTCTTTACAACTGCGTTGGACCGAAAAGCCATATTTTTCTAAACTGAAGTGGTATTTTTGTACGATCGATTTTGGTGCCATTTTTTTTTTCCTTCCTCCGCCAGTTGAAATGGTTTCTTCAGGAGTTACCTTCCCCCTTACCTCCCTTCAGTGATGAATCTGGGTTATTTCGTGCCAACTCTTTAACATGTAAGTGCCTCAGAACCTATATCATCATTTATGTATACGTTGCTATAGTCACAACAATGAATGTATTTCATACCTTGGACCAAAAAGCCCATATTTTCCCTAAACTGGTATATCGCACAATCAATTTTGGACCCATTTTTCATCTTCCGCCGACCAAAACCTGGACTATTTCTTGCTTTGGCAAAAGTATGTGAGAAAAAACTCTCGAATCAAAAACGTACGTGCAAAGTCAAGTCCGTAAGCTCTCATTTCGTGGATCACATGCCTACGATCTTTTCCGCACGAGCTTGCGACTCTCTACGACATGACTGACATGACTGACGAAAAAGAGAGAGAGAGAAAAGAGGATACACAGGAAGGAAGAACGAAAGAAAGGCAGTAAAGAAGACTGGAGGATAGAAAGAAAGAAGTAAAGATCGATAGACAGAAAGATAGACAGACATCAACCAACAGAAAACGAAAAGAAATGCACACCAAAACAAAGACACAATTGACACAAAGTTGCCATCCGTCGGTCTGAAGAGACAATGGTGTTGCGCCATGGATTAGTCAGTTGTGGAGTTGCAGCGCTTGCTGTGCTGAAGAGCCTGATCCTCAAGCGGTAGACTCTGTTGCAGTTGCTGCACGTGAAGTCTCCGTCATCAGTGTCTGTGGGTGCCGACGCCATTCTTTGCCCGCCTGCGGCGCCTCCGTTCTGCCCACTGGGCCTCTCTCCTCTGCTCTGCTCTGCTTGCTTGATGCCAGCCTCGATGGTGAACCGCCAGCTGACCCGGTTTGAACCAGATCTGCTGGGTCGAGGCTGTCAAAGGCAAACATAGAAATTTTCATCAACAACAACAACAACAAGAGAAGTACAGAAAGAATGAAAGATAGACACGATGAGGATGTTTTCAATAAAGAGAGAAATAGACAAGAAAAAAACAATGCAAAAATTGACAAGACATGAACATAGAAATGGTCGATGAAGTACAGTCAGAATGAAAGACGGACACGAGCAAGTTTAAGAAAAAAAAAAAAAAAAAAAAAAAAAAAAAAAAAAAAAAAAAAAAAAAAAAAAGAAAAAAAAAGAAAGAAAGAGAAAGAAATATAAAAACAAAGCAACTCCAAAAAGGATGCAAAGACATAAACTGAACTTTTAAACAGTAAAGTATAGGGACAATGAAAAAAGAAAAAAGAAAAGAGTGTTTCAAGAAGAAGAAGAAGCTCAACAAGAGAATATTTTTGGTTGCATGTTTGTTTGTTTGTTCTCTTCGTGGACAATAAATGTGCTGCACTCGCCTCCCGTTGATCTTGTCTGGCCTAACTGGCAGACTACACTTAATTACGTAGATTTTGTTCCGCTGGTTTCTCTCCGTGTTTTTTTCACCATTTGGAGGAGGACGACTCTGTCGTAGAAATAAACACTTCGGTCGAATGGGAACAGGTCGACCTCAAGCTCTCGCCCCGTACCGTCGGCAGCTCAGATTTTTCTCTGTATGAGTGTGTGTGTGTGTGTGTGTGTGTGTGTGTGTGTGTTTTCTTTTCGTGGGAAGGTGAGCTTTTCCACCAAACACATGCATGCATGCGTGCGTGCGTGCATGCATGAATGTATGTCTGTCTATGAGTGTGTATGCGCGCGCGTAGTTGCATATGTTAGTGCCGGTCTGTTTGTCGGAGCATTACAAGATTTCTTTTGTAATTACTTCCCTTGGGAGTGATGGCATTGGATTTAGTTCGTAATGGAGCAAGAGTTACCGTACTTGTTCTTTGATCTACTGTTTGCGTTACTGTCTCATTTAGGATTTTCTTTCAAATTAGAAACCAGAAATAATCAGAAGAAGCTTACATACCATTTTTAAAGCAAAAGAAAGCATTGAATACGAGGAATGTTTCTAACAACAACAAAAAAAAAAAAAAAAAAAAAAGAAAAAAAAAAAAAAAAACATAAAAATTAAAAAAAGAAAGGCTGAGCAGGACTGAAATAATTAAGATCTATGACTACTATTTGATTTCAATTCCCCAAAGCAGTGCGACTAGAGACTACCGTGAATGAAAAGCATGTTCCTACAGGCCTACAGGACATAGAACTCGGCCATTCGCCTGTAATGCGTTTAGGGTTGATCCAGTCTAATCATATGTGCTATTGGTGATAAGACGTGAAACCCATTTACCAATGACTATGATAGTGAAAGCGACAGAGGAAAGAGAGAATATTACGCGTTAGTTGGAACATGGCTACCACTTTACGTGTACGAGCGCGCGCGCGCGAAATTTATACTGATTTCTCTGTGTGTGCGTCTGTTATTAAATGATTATAAGGCTTTGCGCTGTGCAGATTTCTTCCCTCTCACTCCTCTCTCTCTCTCTCTCTCTCTCTCTCTCTCTCTCTCTACTCCTACTGAGAAAGGACAACGAAACTCTTGATCCAAAAAGTTCAATATGCCACGAAGAACTGAATTCTCATAAATGAAAATACCAGTGCCTAAGTGCTCAAGAAGCACTTACCTTCTTCATTCCCTCTCTTTCCTTTCGCTTGCGGTGCTGCAGCAGAAGACTCACTGGAGGCCTTACTCTTCTCTGCTGTAAAAGAGACACAGAACAACAAAAAAAAAAAGTGTCAGTTACCACCAAACACAATGGAAACTCATCTCTTTCTCAACAATTTCAGCACTTATCTTTTCATAAGGTTTCCACATGCTTCCAGAAAGAACAGCCACGGACGTTGATAGGACCTCATTGCAAACCTTCACCAGACTATGACTTTATTCACTAACAGGAGATTTTACATACAAAGATAGGTGAAAGCAGAGTTTATCACGTGGCTCAGTTTGGGTGTGATAGCCCTTTGTCCGATCATTATGAATGGTGACAGTGAAGAGAACAAAGATGAGGCATGGGCAGCACTGGAGACACTGGCAGTGTCACAATGCCCACAACCAATTTGGATATATGCACTTTTATATCCTTCGTTTTCAATCAGATGAAGCCAAGTACAAATCTAGCACTTAGGCATTTTATCTTTTGATTCACTGAAAATAGCTGTACCAGCACAAGGAGTTTAGGGGCCCCGTATGCTTACAGTGAATCTGGGTTTGAGATAGGGGTTGCTAATCCTGATCCTGGAATTGAAATTGCTCATCCTGGTCCTAATTTCTAATGCTAAACTATAAGATTACCAATGCCAATTTTCACCATTTTTACACAAAAAGGTAATAGCAGGACTTGCAATAAACCATTGGAGAACTGCCTCCACAAATGCATATCCATGTCGGGCAAGTACAGTTCTGTTGACTTTACCCGATCTGGAAAGGGAAGATGTTGATAACTTTCTTCCATTTGTGCCCCACCCCTCCACCCATGTTGCTGCAATGGCCATCGGAACGTTTAGAGCAGATGACTCTAACTGGCTCCGCTGTGTGGAGACAAAGAGTTATACTGCAGCTCAAAGGTATTTTACCTCCTCTCCAGATTTCTTAAAGGTGTTTTTGAACTTAGGCCTACTATGCCCAGATACTCACATACTTGGGATGTGTCTGGACTGTTAGAGCTAGATAAGATAAAGTAATGTTGCTTATAGCCCAGCCGACCGCAAAGGGCCATATCAGGGCTGTCACCACGTTAAAATCAACTCACAAGTCATTCACCCACACAATTCTTTAAAATGCATCGTCTAAAAACTCATCCAAAAGTTTGTTAAAAATCTTTCCACTGTAAAATCTCAGATCCGATGAAAAATGTTAACCTCTTTCAAGAACTCAAAGATTGCGTCGGGCGGAACATCTCTGAACAAGGTTTTCATGGAATCTGCTGTAAAATGTTTGTGTCTCACATCGTGCAAGTCCCAACACTCTAAAAGAATACGTATCGTTCAAGATATTCACACACATGGGAGGACATGTGTGTATTTTGCCCAGCTGACAAGAATCTGAACTACCCTCCATTGTCATGTGTCCCGAGCATCAATCTTAGAGAGCAGTTCATTCTGAAGAAGTTTGCCTTTCCAATACCTTTTTTTTTTTTTTTTTTTTTTTTTGCAAGTATTTCTGCTGTTCGCAAAAGCTTTACCTGCTAACAGAAACAAGTCTACTTTTGCGAATAATGCATACTCTCTCTCTCTCTCTCTCTCTCTCTCTCTCTCTCTCTCTCTCTCTGTGTAATGAAAATGCTACTTTTATTCTCAGTTACTCGCTTTGTCTTCATTCATATATCGGTTGTCCAGTGGTTGTTTCCGAGGCGAATATCGTTGTCACACGTTTATTCCAACCCCCACCAAAACCCATTTTGACACGGGTAGAAATCGGCTTAATCATTACACCATGCCGACTCCAACTGTGATCTCTCTCTCTCTCCCCCTCTTAGGGTTGGTTGTTCCTTGGAGACAGTATGAAATACTGATACACGAGCCGGGGAGGGGGGGGGGGGGGGGGGGGGGGGGGGGGGGGGGGGGGGGGGGGAGGGGGGGGGGATGGGGAAGGGAAGGGGAAGCGTGGGTTAGAACACTATTCGATGGCTGTTTAAGTTCACCATGCACTGGAAATTAAAGAGTTCGATCGATGTGATCATGAGTTGTGGAGGATACGAGCTTCTCTTGATTGATTTCGCTAGGATGTTGCATTGGTTTTCCTCCTCCCTCTCCCACTACCCCCTCCCCCTTTCGTTCCTTTCCCCATCCCCCATCATCTTTGCTCTTTATCCTCTTCACTTTCATACTCTATGACAGTGTCAGCTTCTCTCTCACTCTCTGCGCGTGCGTGCGTGTGTGTGCGTGTGTGTGTGTGTGTGTGTGTGTGTGTGTGTGTGTGTGTGTGTGTGTGTGTGTGTGTGTGTGTGTGTGTGTGTGTGTGTGTGTGTGTGTGGTTATTGATTGGAAGAGTCAAGACTTTTTCGCCTTCTTAAACGATATCGTCTACGCTACCGGCTTGACCCAATCTGTCTGTAGCAACAATAATGATGATGATATATGGTATAGAAAGTGGAAAGATGATAGTGCTTGCGTGTGTGTATAGGACATTTGGGGGGGGGGGGGGGGGGGGGGGGGGGGGGGGGATCAGCCATGGGCTCTTAAGGATACTATGTGTGTTGCAAGTGCAATGTAGAATATTCTGGGTTGCTACATCGTAGCGTTGCGGCATCTGACTGGCTTTGTGACGGATAGAACTCTTGCAAACACCAGGGGTCCGGTCCTTTGGAGCTTTTCTGGACGAATATCAAGGATTTCTTCAGATCTCAGGTTGATATCCAATTTTGTTTTCGTGCGATGCTCTCAGTCTCAGTAGAAAACCATGTATTCCAGTGTCTCTGGATCCTCGTCGATATTTGTGCCATGGTACCCAATGCATACTGTTTTTAGGGCCACTGGGCGGCTGTCTTTATGCTCGAGCAGCGGCAGTCTCATTCCGAATGAGGGCGACTGAGGGAGAGCATGATCCTTCGTGCCCACTCAAGGATCTCGCTCCCTGCGCACGAGTGCCCTCTTACCCAGCCTGCTGAAGTCGGTAGGTGCCAGTCACGATCATGGAACCAGCCAATCCCATGCAGTCCAGCCTGGCTGTAGTTGCAGCGATGCAGCTCTCCATTACTAAGACGCACAACACCGCAAAGAGCTACACCCCTGTAAGCCAAGTTCACCACTGTTCATACGGTGAGAAGGTAGGCTGCACCCCGCTTGTTGTCAATGTGCTTCTTAAAGACCTTCTGGAGTAGTCTTCACCCCATATGTGCTCTCTATGTTATGCCCCCTCGCAGTGAAGAATGGACGTGGGAAGGAAAGTGGGATTTTAGCTTTTTGAAAAAAAATTTAATTTTTTTTTCTTATAAACACCACACTATATACCTACAATTGTCTGAATACTGACAGCGCTTGAAAACAGAGCATAACCCCAAACTAACAGGAATGAAATGTTGAGTATTAACAGGGGCTGATGCTACATCAGGAAAGTGACCAGCAATTGAAAGCCACTGTTTCACAGCTGTAGGTGCCTTCCACATGTTCTCAACTGACTTGAGTTCAGAAGCTTCAGTTAACGTCCCACCACCATATAAACAAGACAAATAAATACGGATCGTTTACTTGGTAACATTTGTATACATCCTTGCAAACCATAATACAGAACAAAGAAATCACTACTGAGAACATCATAATAATGAGGCTACTTCAGTTTGAGCACTAACAAAATAGTGAGGCTACTTCGGTTTGCAGAATGACTGTAGCAGTGATAACTGATATCACATGTGTCATATGGTTTATGGTTTGATCAGGAGAATCCTTGAGGCACCACACCGACTGAAGATCTGTACAACAGACTCCTCTGACAATTTGGTCAGTTGCATGACAATGCTGGAGTGTCTACAAACGTTATCCGTGTCCATCAATCTGTCTGCTCGTTTTCTGTCTTCTCCTCTGATTCCCTCCTTCAACACTTCCTTGGAGGATTGCTGTAAGAAGGTTTGATAAGCTTGTTCATTAGTGATATGGTCAATTGTATCCGATGTTCAGTAGAAAGAAAAAGATTCACCTGAAGGTGCGACGGGAATGAGATAAGTACAGTCTTCAACTGCTGAACAAACCAACCAGGAGCAATCCTGCACCACTCTTGGAAACCTATGCGGCGGTGTTCATATAGGGTGCAGGCATGCACAGGGCATTCCATTAAGACGTCAAGGGATATGATTGCTCCCTGGCAGATGCCATTGTGTAATGGCCATTGGATGAACTTGTTCACGAGTGATATGATCAGTATCTCCAATGTTCAGTATTTTACCCTAAGACCCATTTCTATTCCGTGGATTCTTCTTTTCAGATCTGTTGTGGGTGTCCCTGTCTCTTATGCATGCAGAAGGATGGAATGTACCAGTGCACATTCTCTCCAGACTCACACACATAAAAAAGGCACATTTCTTCAAATGTTTGATTACATTCCTTTTCAACTTTATTTCACCCACGAATGAAATGTATGAAAATCAATTTTGTTTCAACGTATCACATAGTTAAAAGGTAGATTGATCACAAACACCAGCCGCAGTGTAAGTTAACATCCTTTACATTGACATGTTGAATACCTCACAGCTAACTGAATAGCCGAGTCCTTGCCACAATACTGGATGTAGGATATGTAGTTGGACCCCAATGAACATTTCACAACAATTTCTAAAGACACACTGCACATCTTTCTATTGTACTACAGATCAACTATGCTGGTAGCAATATGTGACCTTCCACAACAAAATGAGTCGTCCTTGGCACCTGTGGATTACTTTTTGAACTCTACAAATGTTGTCCAAGTCCACACTGCAATGATGTTGTCCATGTTCATACTGCAGTGTTCACTGAATGTATTTTTCATGCTCATATATGATGTGAAAAAACTGTATAAAAATTGGATGTTCATAAGATAGTTACCCTCTGACGAGTACCTTTGTGAAAGGGACAAAAACTGAATCACAAGTCATCACAAATGCAACATTGAATATTCCTTAACAACAAGACCTGACTTTCACAAAATTACACACACATATCAATCACATGGAAGAAGAAATCATCACAAAAATTTGGTGAACACACAAGTTAAAATGAGATACTCTTAAAATGTGATACTTTTACAAAGAATTAATTTTGAAAATTTGATTTTTCACATGGCATTTTTAACAGAGAAAAAAGGCAAAATATTCACAATTTACAGAAAGCAGCATGTGCAGGAAAAAAAAATCCACCAGTCACCATGGTGCAGTGGTTAATGGCACAGATTCCCAGCTGGGAGATCGTAGGGTCAATTCCCATCAGAGCCATTTATTAGTTGGATTTTTCAGCCCACACCGGCTCCCACTCAGAGTTGAGTTTGTGATGGACTCTGAAAGCAGTGCTGAAATTCCCTGAGCAGCAGCAGGTGTCTGTATCTCATGGGCCTGGCTGACGCTTGGGATATATCACAAAAGCAAGCATAAAGTACTTCTCTTCCATGCAGTCTCAGACCGAAATAGAACTCCATAGCATCATTTTCATTACTCATCATCCTCATCAATCCACACTAAGAAAAAAAAAAGTCTTGAATTTTTTGCCCTTCATGCCCTCTCTTATGATGACCTTTGTTCTGATTCCCTGTCCTGATCTTTGACCCAAGGTGAGTTCGTGTTCAGGTCACCGGTTTCTGCAAGTTCACTAAGATGTCAATGGATGGACAGGGTGGTCTTCTCTGGAAGGATGGGGTGGGGAGGTTGGGGGGGGTGGGGGGGGTGGGGGGGCGCTTACTCATGCCGGTTCTGCCACTAAGCAATTATTGTCATCAGTAGGGAGCTTAGTATACAGAGTCCCACATACGCTGGTTCCGAGCAGACGCCACTGAACACCATCGAAATGACACAGCAGTAGTGCAGTGTCTCCTTTGGTGGGTTGCCTCGTCAGACGGGACAAGACAGGGTGTGGCTTTAGACAAGGAGCCAGATTGCACGGTGAAGGGAGAAGGGGTTGGAAGGGAGCGAGGTGGGGAATGGGGGGGGGGGGGGCACCAAAGTGGGACAGAAAATGGAACAAAACCCCCCCAGAAAAAAAAAAAATCCCCCAAATCAGCCCCGACACCCCTACCTCCTAATTTGGTTGCTTGCTGCATATACACTGAAGTGACAAGCGACTCATTTTGTGGTGGAAGACCACATGTATAAAGCTAACAAGACTAAACACGAACATCAAAAACAGTCTCTCATTTGATTGTTATTTTCTGATTCTGTTTGCTGTTCTGTTATGACAAAACTGCAATATTCAGCCGCAGAGGATTCAACACACAATGTAGTGCCTGGAATACGGAAGTAATTGCAGACTGAGAACTGGGGTACAAGAGATCAGCAAGCCATTTACAAGTATGCAACAAGTATTACATTTTCTATGGTGCATCTGTCTGACAATCAGAATATGCACCTATTTTGAAAACGGGCAACAGAAATGTGTATTTGTATGCACGCCTGCACACACACACACACACACAGTCCAACAACACACAGTAGATGACAATGTACAATGATTTGTTTTTTTTTTTTTTGTAACAGTCTGCAAACATTGGTTAATTGCTGCAGATCTACAGGCACTTTTCTTTATTGATAAGTGAATCTCACAAGTAATGTCGTTTTTCTCTCACCAAAAGAATAAATATCTTTGCTGGTGTAAATGTTCATCTGCCAGCACACACACACACACACACACACACACACACACACACACACACACACACGCACGCACACACACACACACACTCACACACAACACTCACACAGGCAGAACAAAATATGTGCACAAGTAACTTTAATAAATCAAAATAAGTTAATGATTAATATTTCCACTTAAAAAAAAAAAAAAAACATACAGACATGAATCATGTTCCCATGGACTGTGCAGTACAAGCCTTCACATTTATAAATTTTATACATCTTTATTAAATGTCCACACATCACAGAAAACCCACCAACAACACAAAAAAAAAATAAGTAAAAAAAAAAAAACCCCACCAAAAGTTGTAAAAACAGCCTTCCATGAAAAAGAACACACACACACACCAGTCCTAACCAGAATTCAAACCATCAAAAAGAAAAAACAAAACAAACAAAAAAAAAAACATGAGTGTTCTGGGACTAGAGCAGCGGCGCTCCTTGCTGGAGCTCACTAGTTTGACTTGTAAGACTGTGGTTTTGTTGGCTTTCTCATTGCTACTCTTAAGCAAGAGTGAAATAGCTTCTCTGAAAACTGGTGTGTACACAGGAACCACCTGGGAGATTAGTAAAGGTGTGCTGCACTGTGTCACCTCACTGGGATACTTCACTGACCTAGCTACTACTGCTGAATAATTTTTCTGTACTGCAACACGTTGCATCAGAAGATCTGAACACATCAACGGACATGGTATGGTGTTGTGTTATTTGGGAACAGGTTTTTTTTTTTTCATTTTGTTGTGTTGTGAACTCTGTTGGTGGTGGTGGTGGTGGTGATTGTGGTGGTGACAGTTGTGCTGTTGTAGTAGGTGACAGTCATGGTGGGGTGACATGGCTGTTTCCGGGGCTAGTGCCCAGAGTCTGCTTTGTCTGGCTTCCATCCTTTCCTCTCACCACTGTGAACTACACAGTCCCCGCTTTCTCTCTCCTCATCCTATGCCTTTAGAAACAAATCTGTGGAAACGAATTCAGCATTCCCTGAAAACTGTGCAGAATGTCATCCTGAGCAGTTCTGGGATCTTGGTACGTTGTGCAGGCTTTTCTTTCATACCACCTTCACTCCCAGTTCATGATACTGGTTTTCTTTTGTTGTGGGAATGTACGAAGCATTTACAGAATGACTCGGAGCACATGAAAGACCATCAATCACATGGCAAACGACTTAAGTCACTGTTGTATAAACATCCAACATCAGCATGGCTGCCGTACAGATCCACTCACTGCTGTGAACTAAACATCAGAGGAAGTTGGCAGTCTGCAGTCCTATCACAGGAGAATGGTTCTGGCAGTTTTAGAGAACAACACTGACAACAAAACTAATCTTTATCACCCTCAGTCAGTGACTGCAAATCAGAACAGGGGACATAACTGGTTCAAAGCTTACGGGGGTTCCAGTCCAGGATCTGCTAAAATCCTCATGGTTGCAGGGCTGAAAAGCAAAAAATCCCTGAAACTCCCTCCCCTCCACAGAAGCATGCTCTCCTCCCACTACCCCTCAACATGTTTCTTTGGAGTAACTGGCACTCAGAATGGTGCGATCTGACACAAATCCCAGCACTGAGTGGTACATCATCCACTGTTTGTTCCAGCTGCAACTAGGGCCACGGGCTGTTACTGTTTCTGTCAGTCTCTTACATTTTTGCAGCACCTTGCCAAAGCAAGATGTCAGAGTGCGACATTCTTTTGCTTTCTACTGGGCATCAAACATGTGTCTCTTGCAGAAATTTGCATGAGATGGAGTGACAAATCAGTGCTGTCTGCTAGAATAAAAAGAAAAAAAAAAGCGACCAGCTCTGCTTTAGATTGCACCAGCACTTTGGTCTCACCGCCCCTGAATTTTTTTCACTGACATTTTCTTTCTTTCTTTTTTTTTTTTAAGTCCTTATCATGTGTTTACATTTCTCTGACACTGGTGAATTTTCAGAGTGGGAGCCCTGTTGCCGATTGGATGCCAATCTGCCTCAAAAGACAGGGAAAGATCTGTGGAAAGGTGGAGAAATTTGAGTTCAAACACTAAAAGTGCTATCAAATTTGCAGTTGTTTATGGTGGACACTGATACCACACAAAGGACAGACGCAGTGGGGGCTTAGACGGGTCTGGAGCATACGTACCTGCCTTGAAGCTACAGGAACCTGTACAATGAGCTGACAGCAAAAACTCAGACTCCATAGGAGCAGCTGTCTATGAACAAAACAAACTTTCCGAACTGAAATCTGCAAACCCACATGGAAATCACCGTTTTATCTACACACATCTGCACACATGGTCTTACTGGCTCTATGGAAGACCTCCAACCAGACAACTAGTGGAGATCTATGGAAACGTCCCCAGCTCACACACTGAAACCTCGACCCATCTGGCGACTGCTGGCTATATGGAACAGCGCCACAAACAACTGAGACCAGTGGGGGTCGATGCGGAAGTGGTAGGATGGGGCCGCGCCATGGCTGTCTGCTTCCTGCACTTCAGCGTCGGTGCTGTCTGGAGACGAGTGACGCTGGCTGCTGTTTTCTTCAGCCACAGGGGAGGGCATTCTGTCACCACACCACACAGCTCCTAGTGCAGACTCGCTGGCAGCAGATTTGATGAAGGCGGCGACACGGTCCCTGCTGTTTGGGTTACCCATCTGGAGAATGGGGAAAGACAGAAAAGTCATGAACAGAATAGTGTACATCCACCATTTACTATGGCTATACTGTTAACATGATTGAAAAAAAAATCACTTTCATGATCTGAATCCTATAGTCTGCAACTTCTTCATTCATTTCTGTTTTTCTTTACATGGATGGTGGGTACCTAGCACTCACAAACAGCACAATGGTCAAGTTTCACGTTTGCTCAGTTCCACAGAGCCATGTTATGGATTTCACCACATTCAAACAGGAGGTTATAGAATCGAGGGGAGAAAAAAAAAAGCATAATACTGAAATCAAGTCCATGCCACAAATAATGTATCAAAAGGCCATACTGGCTTCTGATGCAGGAGAACAGATAAGTATCTGCCAGATCACAATGGCATAACTATAATGGCCACAGTACTGCAACTGCATGTTAACAGGAGGGGAAAAAGTAAAGATCTGCTGAAATATGGACCGATGAACAAACATGAAGGCAACACAAAGCACAGAAAGACAGTGTAAGAGTAAAAACAGCAAAGTCAAAGAACACGACCAAACAATGGTAAATTCCTAGGACAGAACTCTCAGGTGGGGGACACAGTTTCTACTGCATTCCCACAGGGGCTAGTGCCTCCAAACAGGTGCCTTGCTCCAGGTGGAGCCTCTTTCACCCAGGTGCTGCTTCTAGATCTCCTTGATTGCTGAAGCCCAATCACCAAAGACCATAATTATTAAGCACTGAATTCTGAGATCAAGTTGTGTAGAATTTTCTCAAACATACAGACACGTGTACAGCATTATGCTTAAGCATAAGCTCATGCGTACATTCACCCATACTCGCAGGCTCTTACACATCCACTTAGCCACCATGGTGTTGCACCCAAACAAACATGGCTTCCAGAAACACACCCAAAAGAGGGACAGCAAACTCTGCACACACTAATCCCATTCCATAAGTAAATAAAGATAATAGTCCCAAACTATGCACACCTTCTCTTGAATCCCTGCAAAAGTAAAGGTATACAACAGTGTCAAATATGGCACACTCTGCTGAACATCATTTCCTGCCAAAATGATGGCGTAGTCTAGACACAAACACACACACTCTAATCTATACACACACACACACAACCTAATGACACTCAAAAGAAATGGGAGGCAGATCATGACACCTGGTTTCTCTCCCACTACAACTCTCACCTGGGTCGGCACCTGGAAGACGGCATCGGTCAGAGTCAGGACGAGGATGGCAGGAGCGGGGGAGTGGCAGCGGAGCTGGGACAGGGCGAAGGCCTGCTGCTGCCCGTCCTCCTCCTCCCCCACCCACCACCACCATGTCCCCCGTCAACAGCAGCACGACCTCTGCCCCCTCCCCGAGCCCCCGGTCCTGCTGAAGGCCCTGTACCGCCAGCAACAGGGTGCTCTCCCCTAGCATCTTCCTGCCGACAGACGCAAAGAAAATAATGGAAATAATGTCTTGTAACTAAGACAGATATCTGTGTGCATCAGTACCATTGCTACATACACGTACCACTGCACATACTTTGCATGCGAACATGTACACAAGCACATATACAACCCACAATAAAGAATAAAAAAGAAAAAAAAAGGAACGTTACAGATAAAATCTGCCTTGCATCGCCTTCAAACTGACACACTTTCATCTTTGCTTCATGAAATTGTTCCACAGATTGGTCAACAGAAGACATGCACAGAAAACTGAAGTACGTAGGAATTCTGGATGCTTCTGAAAAGTTCTACAGGATTCCAGAAACGAAACCACTTTCTGACGGTATTCATGAATCTGTTTATTAATTTTGCGCATTTTGATTGGTTACAGTGGAATTTTTTAAATTTCTCAAACAATGAACAGAGATTCTGACTGCTAAGGGGTGAGTGATCTCTCCACATTTTGTTTAGAGTTGTGGGACATGCCTACAACTGGAGGCCTTGGTAATGGTCATGTAAAGACTGAATCTGTCAATCAGCTGTTCACTGGGAGACTGTGCCTTCACCTCCCTTCAAAGACCCTTCACTCTTGGCATTTTTTCAGCCCTGGGTCCTTCTTACCCTGAACGGAGTTAACTGTATGCTCCACTGGGAAGACTGGAGTGACAAAATCAAATTTCATCCATTTGAAGGACAAGTCTCTGACAGTACTGTTAAAACTATCGTGACCAACACTGCCAGTATCTGCATCTCTCTGGCCTTGCAAAATGCAGACTATGCGACTCCAGAAAGCGCAGCAAATACAGCCCTGTTAAGCATTCTCAGACCAGAACAGAACTCTGTAGCATCGCCTTCACCATTATCATCATCATCGTTGTTGATCACCATCAAGAAAAAAGAAAAAAAAAAGCGTCAAATTCTATGGCCCTATACCCTCTGATCTCATGGTGACATCCGTTCTGATCCCCCTTCCACATCCATGCTCTCGATAGCTTCATCCGCCATCATGCAGTAGAGGGCAGAGAGATCTCTGATGTTGCAGCAACCCCAGTAAAAACAACAACAACACAACAAAAAAAGGTTCTTCCAACACAAATTATTTTCAGACCTATTTCATCACAATACCTTGACACAAATTCATCCCTCTTGGTGTTTTTTCTTTTTCTTTTTTGCTTCCTTTTTCTTTCTTTTTTTTTTTTTCATATATATTTCACGATACATAACCCCTATTGTTCCATGTATTGGCATGTTGAAGAAACTGACACAGCCAGACATGGTTTTGCATACAAGAGTTAGCAACAGTTGTCAATCTTTGGTCTAAGCACACAGAGACACTACCACAGTTTAAACTCCACATGTGCAATTACTGCTCAAAAACACTGTCTCAAGATTTTTTTTTTTTCAATTTCAAGTTTGCTGACTTCTTATATTTTCACCAAATATCTGTGCAAAATATGGTGAAATCATATGGGTGAACAGGTCTGTATCCAAATACAGTGAAATCATATGGGTGAACAGGTCTGTATCATGCAGTTTATGAGGAGTGTTGTTGGATGGATGCTCACTCACAGGTGAGATGGAACAGCAAAGTAATCCGTGAACTATCTGCAGGAAGTACAGACTTTGGATGTGTTTGCAGAGTCTACCTTTCCTCTGTCTTTCCTCTGTCTGCCTTCAACCAAAATCTGAACCAGCTCTGGTCTTTCACCTCAGTTGCCTTTCTCTCTAATGAACAGGAGTTTGGTTCGTTTTGTAACAATAAGAAAGAAAGAAAAGAAACACACAAATACCACACAACGTTTACAAGAAAGTTGTACATTACATGCAAAAGCCACATTCATATCTGTATGCACACAGAAATACTAATATAACAGCGCAGGCTAACAGTCACAAGCACAGTTACAAATTCATAGCTACACAAATGGACAAAAGCAAAGACACAGATATACACAGAAACTGCAAACACATGCGCACACACACACACACATACACACACACACACACATATCACACACACATTGTTTTTTTTTTATCTTTTTTTGTGTGTCTGTGTAATCTGGTCTAACTGCATATGTATCCAGTGCATGTCTCTACGCCAATGCCTGTTATACTGACATAGGATATTTCATCCAGGCTGTCGGGAGATGGTGTCGCTGGATTTTCTGCGATGGGATGGCGAGGCGTCACCTTCTGCTTCAGTCCGGTCCCTTGCAGAAACCCTGGGACATCAGACACAGACCATGACGTGGGCAGTGTAGACAACATGGACAAAGACATTATTATAGTTCAATGCTACATGATGTGGAAAAAGACAAACAGTTTGATGGTATTTGTGATGTCATGTCACATGGGAAAAGACTCATAGTTCTATGGTATTTGTGCATGATCACATGGACTCCCCCCCCCCCCACCCCCCACCCCCAAAGGAATTCTGTAACTAAAAGCAGTTTTTGCTTTTCCGCCAAATGGGGTGGGGGGAAGGGTGTCACAGTGTTAGGACAGGTAAGTATGTCATAAAACTTCTTTAAGTCGTAAAATTTCTTTTCTTCATACTTACCTGTCCAAACAAAACGACTAAAGGATGGTGGGATAGAGCTCACCTGATAATCAATCCAAGTCTTCCAAGACCACTCAAGTATGAGGCTGACCGGAACTCTGACCTAGGGCACGGTGCCATACAATATTACCTTACCTTACTATATGGCTGAAAAGGCCTTAAAGGTCTCAGCTAACAGCTGGAGGCCTAGCGT
Organism: Conus betulinus; assembly: GCA_016801955.1. Taxonomy (NCBI): domain Eukaryota; kingdom Metazoa; phylum Mollusca; class Gastropoda; order Neogastropoda; family Conidae; genus Conus; species Conus betulinus. Next base: position 216,258 of record JADBJO010003612.1, on the reverse strand, counting down.
TTAGTCCCCACTCTCCTTCAAACACTCCATAACAACATTATGCCAAAAAATAAGAAAATCAAAACATCCTCAGGATCAGGAAAAGGAGAAGACAAAAAATGTCCCATAAACCAATTCCACCTAGCACAAGGATTTCAAAACAGAAAAGCTCAAAGACGGAGCACCATCAGCCCATCGCTCTGAGCAAAGATGACCAATTCTCTTCCTCAGACACAAAGGCCAAGTCTAACAGATGCATATGAGCATCCAGAATGTGAGTCGAACCAGAACTCAAAGGTGATAGTAGAGAGAGAAGTGTCCTTCAACAAATGAAAAGGAAGAAAACTCATGCAGGCTTGGTGGTAATAGACAAGAGTTAGTTGCCCGTCTCCATTTTATTTTATAATGAAAATCCTCATGTATAGCAGCGCTCCACTCCAAAGGGGGGAGGGGGGGGGGGGGAGGGAAGGGAGTGAGGGGTAGGGGAGGGAGGGAGTAGGGGGAGGAGGGGGTGGGTGGAGTGGGGTGTGTGTGTGTGTAAAGCATTTGTTTGAACAGGAAAGTATGAAAAAAACACAGCTGAATGGTATTAGTGCAGGTTACATGGAAAAAAGACATAGTTTAGTGCTGTTGGAGCAGGTGACTTAGGAAAAAAAGATAGTTTTCAATTTCAATACTGTTAGTCCAAATAACACGGACACAACACCAAGCAGACTCTTTCATCTTTCCACTGAGCCATACCTAAACTGAAGTCAGAGCACTCAGTAGAGTTATGTCGGTGATAGAGCAAAGTTAATGTTCTGACTGTAGACAAAAGGTCCGACATGGAAAGCACAGTCTGTGACCAAAAACTGTTCTGTCCCTGATTACTTTGCCCCAGTTAATTACCATAATCTATGCAAATGACAGGCTGATCAAGCAAAAATACTTTCTGACTGTTCTTTTTCGCACTAAATTGACCTCTACCTTTAACCGGGCTAAAAGCAACATAATCTGAACGAAACACAACTCCAATACCAAGAAACATTACAAATAATAATTCATGAATACATTATCAACAACAACTGAAAAAACAAACAAACATAAATCATCTGTCAAAAAACACATATTCAAAAGACTTTCTCCTACGATTCAACCAAGGAAGTCAACCAAAGAATCACGCCAAGTGCAGACAACGACTTGACAATCAGTTCTTTTTCACCAACAAACAACAGACAGTCTGTACAATGTCCCCCACCTTGTCCTGTCTGTGACAGGAGCTCAGCGGCCCCTCCAATGGGCTTGGTGATGACCCCGACCAGTCCTTTCCCCCCCAGCATGATGATGCTGCCTGCCCGTCGTGTGGCCGAGGATGGCCTCTCCTCCGACTGCTGGGCCAGTACGGTCTGCAGAGGCTGGTCCACTAGCCCTGCTACCGCCCCTGTCATCAGCCAATCACATCCTCTGCACCATGTCAATCAGGATCCCCTACACCACACCAACAGGATCCTCTATACCATGTCTACAGGATCCTCTATACCATGTCTACAGGATCCTCTATAACCATGTCTACAGGATCCTCTATATCATGTCAGCATCCTCCACACCATGTCAACAGCATCCTCTACACCTTGGCAACAGCATCCTCAACACCATGTCATCAGCATCCAATTTTTCATGTCAACAACATCCTCTACACCATGTCAACAGTCAGTCAGCATCCTCTACACCATGTCAACGGCATCCTCTACACCATGTCAACAGCATCGTCTACACCATGTCAACAGCATCCTCTACACCATGTCAACAGTCAGTCAGCATCCTCTACACCATGTCAACAGCATCCTCTACACCATGTCAATAGTCAGTCAGCATCCTCTACACCATGTCAACGGCATCCTCTACACCATGTCAACGGCATCCTCTACACCATGTCAACAGCATCCTCTACACCATGTCAACAGCATCCTCTACACCATGTCAACGGCATCCTCTACACCATGTCAACAGCATCCTCTACACCATGTCAACGGCATCCTCTACACCATGTCAACAGCAACGGCATCCTCTACACCATGTCAACGGCATCCTCTACACCATGTCAACAGCATCTCTACACCATGTCAACGGCATCCTCTACACCATGTCAACAGCATCCTCTACACCATGTCAACAGCATCCTCTACACACGGCATCCTCTACACCAAGTCAATGGCATCCTCTACACCATGTCAACAGCATCCTCTACACCATGTCAACGGCATCCTCTACACCATGTCAACGGCATCCTCTACACCATGTCAACAGCATCCTCTACACCATGTCAACGGCATCCTCTACACCATGTCAACAGCATCCTCTACACCATGTCAACAGCATCCTCTACACCATGTCAACAGCATCCTCTACACCATGTCAACGGCATCCTCTACACCATGTCAACAGCATCCTCTACACCATGTCAACAGCATCCTCTACACCATGTCAACAGTCAGTCAGCATCCTCTACACCATGTCAACAGTCAGTCAGCATCCTCCTCTACACCATGTCAACAGCATCCTCTACACCATGTCAACAGCATCCTCTACACCATGTCAACAGCATCCTCTACACTCTGTCAACAGAGATTCAGAATCCTCCATACTCTGTCAACAGTGAATCAGGATCCAGTACACTCTGTCAACTGGCGATCAGGATCCTCTGCACTGTTAACAGTGAATCAGGATCCTCTACACTCTGTCAACAGTGAATCAGGATCATCTATACCCTGTCAACAGTGAGTCAGAAACAAATGCAACAAGTTAAAAGGATTCACTACAATCTATGAACAGTAAAAACAGGATCTTCTTATCCAATAAGCAGTCAACAAGGATCCTCGAAGCCTTGTTACAGACAACCAAGATCCTCTACACCCGGTAAACAGTCAACATCCTTGATACCTGTAAACAGTCAAATAGGATCCTTTACATCCTGTCAACTGTCACCAAGATCCTCTATACCCTGTCAACAGTCAAGGATCCATTGTTCACAGTAGAGGGTCCTTTACTTCTGTTAACAGTCAAGATCCATCTGAACAGCGAAATTACCATCATGAACTTCATCACTGTTAGAGCTTTCATCGTCATTACCACCACCATCACCATCACAATCACTGTCATGAGAGGAAATCATTATCACTAATCACCAACATCATCATTGATAAGCATCAATCATCATCACTGCCACCATCATCATCAGAGTTAATCATCCTCAACGGTAGCAGCTTCACCAGAGCTAACCATCATCACCTGCATCATCATCTTCAGGGTCAATCATCATCATCACCATAATGGTTAGAAAATAATCATTACCTCCACCATCATTATCACTACAGTTAACAGCTAGTTTCAATCATCAGAACAGAAACAAGACTCCACCAGCATCGGACCTCATATCATGTAATTTTGTGAAAAGACGTAACATGAAAGTACCACTACTTCTACAATAGTTAACGATCATCACCACCATTGCTATTCCACCACCGACACATTTCATCGCCCTAAATCATCCTTACCCAGCAAGCTCAGCCCAAAGCCAGTGAGGCCTTGCTGGAGGCCTGAGGACAGTCCGGCGGGGCGCTGACGACGACACTCTTCCTGCCTCTGCAGATGGCCTGAATCCAGGGACAGACGATCCATGTTGCGCGAGACGCTGGAGGCGAAGTTGGTCACGGACGTCATGATTCCTGATCAGAAACACACAGGCCACAGTGACATCAGCAAATGTTCTCACAGCACCACAGGGAATCATTCCATGCCAGTGAAGGATCCTGATTTGTAAAAATCAGTTCAATGGCACATCCTGGGTTAACAGAATGATCCTGCAATGTATGTCAACATACCATGAATTACGGAGACAAAAAAATGTGTGTGTGTGTGTGTGTGTGTGTGTGTGTGTGTGTGTGTGTGTGCGCTTGCTTAAAATGCAATTTGCATTTTGATGTTGTTTCACAAACAGTATAACAGAAGTTTATACATGCATGATTCCTAAATATGTACATACAACAGTGATACATGTGTGCACAATTACTAAAAACATCTGAATGTTTCTTCTAAATGTGAAATAAGTATTGAATGCTTCCTGTGATCATTTCCATGTTGTTTCCAAGTGTAAATGTAAATGTTTAAAATGTTTCCATGTTGTTTCCAAGTGTAAATGTAAATGTTTAAAACGTTTCCATGTTGTTTCCAAGTGTAAATGTAAATGTTTAAAACATTTCCATGTTGTTTCCAAGTGTAAATGTAAATGTTTAAAACATTTCAATGTTGTTTCTACATGTAAATATGTGCACACATTTGCTTCCTGAAAACATTTTGATGCTGATTCATGTGGGTCGTTCTGAAGAAAAATGGTCATGTCTATGGCATGGTTCAGGAAAATCCAACTTTTAAACAGCACATAGTTCATACTTGTCACTTGTTTTGAATCATGCCACTTCCTTGCTGACTGTCACATCTGCACTCAAAACTTATCTTTTAGATGCCAGGTGCAGAATACCACCTGAAATATCACTGAATTGCTTTTGTCACTTGCACACTTACTTATGTAGGAATGAGCTGTTCACGGTGTTATACAATGTACATGTCTGTGTTTTGTGACACAGCGTGCCAGTATGTGTGGGCGTGTGTGCATGTTGACATTATTTTATATATAACATTTTCTTAAATGTCAGTACAACTATGAGTTAATCTGACAATAAATTGGTTTCAGTCAGTCAGTCAGTGTGTGTGTGTGTGTGTGTGTGTGTGTATGTCCAGTTTAGATATTGATTAGTTAAAACTTGTAAAGTGCCCTGTAGCCTATGTTTTTAGGATGGGAGCTCTAGAAACTGTCATTGTCATTACTTCTGTCAAGTCATAGTATCAGGCATTTTCATTAAAAAAAAAAAAATGCACATCATCACAAAGTTCGTTGTGAACCAGCAAGCAAAATTACAGTTCCACATGCATTTTAATCTTGTTTCCAGTTTAAAATATGTGCAGGAGTCCAACAGCAAGTCAGCCATCAATGACCCACCTGCAGTGACATTACACATCAGGGACGACATGCCCCCCAGCAGCCCATTGACGAAGGCTGCAGGACTCCGCGTCAAGCCTTGATAGGGCAGCCGTAAAAGGTCCGTCAGTCCGGCGCTCATGCTGCGCACTAAGCCTGTGGGGCTGCCCAGAAGGTCCATGGATCCTACCACCATTCCTGGAATGAACCAATCATCATGCTGAAAAATGGGTCATGGATCTATCACCATTCCTGAAATGATCCAAATCAACCAACACCATAAAAAATGGCAGTAGATCTAACAAACTTCCTGGAATGAGCGAAACCACTCACAGCACTAACAAATGGCCATGGATCTACCAAATTCCTGAAATGAACCAAACTGATCACCACACTGACAAATG
>JADBJO010003612.1:172500-185485 GCA_016801955.1 Conus betulinus | reverse complement strand
CGAGTAGTCCTGCAATGGGTACCTGCCCACTGCGGAGTCCAGGGAACGAGGCAGCCGATCAGCTCGCCAAAACCGGAGCCAGAGGAAGACAACCAGACAACAGCGTCAGCTTCGCAGAGAAGAAGACCCTTGTGAAGGCTCTGATGCGACCACAACCCACAAGGGATGCCTTCCATCTTCTGGAGAGACAGGAGCAGGTGGTCATTATGAGACTCAGAACTGGCCACTGCCGACTCAATGGCCACCTGCATAGGAAGCTGAAGCTGGCGCCTTCCCCCTTCTGCTCCTGTGGTCTTGAAGACCAAACACCAGAACACGTCCTACAGACGTGTCCCCTTCTCAAGGGACTGAGAGAAACCGTGTGGCCAACGCTGACTCCGCTGCACACGAAGCTCCACGGCTGCCGACAAGACCTGGAGAAAACGGCTACATTTACATATTACACATAGCCTGCACCCTGCATAAGAAATGGAAAGAATGAAGTAAGTAAGGAAATTGAGAGAATGATATTGAATGATATGGACTGGATGACACGGGAAACAACTGAATGAGGTGCCAGCTGGCTCTTCAGTCGGCACTACCCAGGTAGGCAGCCCACTGTGTAAACGAGTATGGATTGTAAAGCGCTTTGAACTTGGTCTCTAGCCAAGAATAGGCGCTACATATAAGTATTCATTATAACATAAATATCTTTAAAGTATGTTAAAATGTTGTAGATTTGTTTTGAAGCTGGCTGTCAATGGCATTAGAAGCTAAAGCTAACAGTTCAAAACCACCACTGTCTTAAAGCTCAATGCTTCCCAAATAATCCATATAAAAATAAAATGCAGTCACCCTTGTCTGGCAGATATGGGGGGATCAGGAGTTGAGGGAAAATGGCCAGCAGGGAAATACTGCAGATCAGTAGTTAAGAGATTAAAGGGAAATACTAATGCTTCATAGGAATAGTGTGGCAGTATTTCGCCTCCACACACAAATCATTGCCTTTAAGCCGGCACAAGCGGAAAAAAACAAAGAAGAGTGTCACCTCATCTTCATCCGACGACAACTTCTCCAATACACTGAGTCATGTGACCCAAACCGACCAATCAACAAGCGGACGGCAGACTCACCTGTCCGCAGCGCAGGGTCTGCTGAGTGTTGTTGCAGAGCACCAGGTGTGCCAGCACCAGACCCCCATCCTCCTCCTTCTTCTCCCCAAACTGTGTGCACACAGATCCAGTCACATGAACGTCAGGGCTCACCACACGTAAGGCACCACAGAGATGGAACCATTTCAAACTTGACAGAACCCAGGCACAAGCTGTGCTGCTTACACAAACTAGTATGATGCTCATCATTGTCAAAGAATGAGCTGTTCGCTTTCTCTACTGACCCTCACTTCCACTTTGTCGTATCCAACCAAACCGGTGATGAGAGTGAGCAAAGACATTTGAACTGTGCAGACATGCATGCAGATATACACAGACATAAATGTACACCTCCACCCACAAACACACTTTGGAATGGGGTTACACTCTCACAAAATTCATACGGGCACATATACACACACAATGACACATACACATCAATACACACACATATGTACACACACTCATATACACACAAACACAAACAGAGCAGTAGAGAAGACAGACAAGGTGTGACAAGCCAATCCCTCCCTAATGTGGGTCCATAGCATAAGATGCACATGTGTGCAGGACACACACACAGACACACACATGCAGACACAGACACACATACACACACGCACACACACACACATACACACACGCACACACACACATGCAGAAAAGAGACAGACATATGGTGAAAGCCCACCCCTGTCTCACCTGTGTGTCCATGCCATGGCCACAGCTTTATTTTTCCGTCCTGCGCGAAACACTTAGTGAAAGGGCCGAACAAACAAGGCTTACACATTTCTGATCCAACATTTTCGTTGTTGTAGTCCAAGCAGAGGCATGTGTCAAACTTGTGTACTGGTTAAATATGGAAATTAAATTCCCAGAAAGTGATGACGTCATTTTTGCACAACTGTGTGTGTGTTGTCATTGTTTGAATATCGCCTGACCACTTGTGTACAAGCTTTCATGCCGTATCTATAGGAAAATAAAACCTAGTCGAGTTTGGTGTTAAAAGAATTGTCGGGAATTTGCCTATTCAGTCATCTCAAGAGCACAGATATATTACATTTTTCTTGACAACCACTAATTATCAAACTAATAGCCCCACTTGTAATGGCCCAGCTCAGCAATGCCGAACACATTGTTGCCAGACCGGCTTTACACAGATGACATTCAGTTCGCCGAGTACAGCACGGTTAGCTGGCTGGTGGGAAGCAGCCTACAGAAAACACCCCTTTCCTGACCTGCATTCACGGCTTGGCCTCTGCAGCTGTGGGCGAGCTGTAAACTCCCCCGCCTCTCAAAACTAAGTAGCTTGCTCTGAACACCTGTGCCATAATGGAAGTGTTGATAGTGTGCAACACACACACACACACACACACACACACACATACACACACACACACACCACACACACACACACACACACACACACACACACACAGGAAGAGGAGAGAGCCCAACCCCTCTCTCACCTGTGTCCAAGCCATGATGGAGGTGTTGATGGTGTGCAGGACACTCCTTCCCACGTGGACCTGTAGCTGACTCGTGCTCACCTCCACCTTCACTGCACTGGGCTGATCACACACACACACATAGACACGCATATGTACATACATGCAAACCAAACACACACACTTACATACAAGCATGCAAACCAACACATATGTATGCAAACCTATACGCATACTTATGTGCAGGCATACAAACACTGAAAGTCTTTGGGTTCTGTGAACATGTTTTAAGGTGGCTTCAAATGTTTTTTTTTTTTTTTTAAAACATAAAACTGTCAGTTATAATTAAAGGGCAGATAACAGAATGGTCAACTGCCAAAGATGGATACAAACACAGAGGATCCTATCTCCCCCTATTCATTTTTTTTTGTGTGCTGAGGTAATGGCAATAATGAGTGGTGAAAACAAAGACATAAAAGGGATCTTCATCAACGAAGCAGACCAGCTTTTTCAATTCTCTGATGACACTCAATCTTTTGAACAAAGTATACATACAGTAGAAATGCTTGCACTGTATCCTGGTTTACACATTAATAAACTTAAACATATCTGATATCCGCTAAAATAACATGGATATGAAGATGGTGTTATTCTGAGCGTAAATGCAGAAAGTATTTACTCCCAGTTACACCCTTCTTTCTGACTTATGTAGATGTGTTCAGACCATCGTATATTACAAAAGCAAGAACAGAAAACCTACTTTGGACACATATTTTCAATGCACATCAACTGTCTTGGAAAAAAAAAAAAGCAACCTAATACAAGTAAAGATCTACTAGCTGAGCCTTTTCTGCATAATGAACTTGGAAACAAAGTTGTTCTTTTGACGAATTGAACAGACTTTGGCATTCATGGCATGGCAGGATTTGTAACAATAAATGAGAGCATTTTTGTCTTTGGGAGAATTTAATTGTCGTTCCGAATTTTTTGTTAGTACCAGTTCAGAGGAGAGCGGATGGAGAGAGAGAGAGAGAGAGAGAGAGAGAGAGAGAGAGAGAGAGAGAGAGAGAGAGAGAGAGAGAGAGACACACACACAGACAGACAGAGACCTGTTGGTAATGGTGAAGGTGAGTGGTGGCAGAGACATCCACAGGGTCCACCAACGACTGCAGAGTCAGCGTACTGTAGTCCACCACCTCCACCCCCACTTGACTGCCCACCTGTTGCATCCACCGCATCAACGAAACAACACATGGGCTACACATCAAACAGAATGACTGCTCCATCAACGCACATATTGGGCTACAACACAACACAAACACCTGTTGCTTATTTCATCAAAACACATGTTGTTCTATACATGGCACACAGTGTTTATTTCAATTTCAAGACAGACAGACAGACAGAGAGAGAGGGAGAGACAGACAGACAGAAAGAAATAGAGAGAGAGAGAGTGACAGAGAGAGAGAGACAGGAAGAGAGAGGAGAAAGAATGAAAAAGTCAGGTGATTCTGACACGTGGCTACAAATGTCATGTCAAGAGGAAATGATCGATTGTACGATCACACACACACACACACACACACACACACACACACACACACACACACATGAACAAAGACACTTACGTAGAAACAAAACACAAACACACAGAGATTTCAGACATATAGCAAAAAACCCAAAAAAAAAAACAAAAAAAAAAAAACAGGCTACACACTTGCAGGACTGAGCGAGACAGGGGTCCAGTGAAGTGTGACGATACGATGCTGACTTTGTCCACCGTGACCACGCCCCACTGCTGATCCTGGGGCGACACAGCACACAGCCGGTAGCCCTTGAGTTTGCCACAGCCACCTGAATAAAAAGCCACTTTGATCCATGTAATTATATCTTAGCTTTCAGTCTTTGAGTCTGCCACAGCCACTTGAATAAAAATAATTTTGATCCATGTAATTACACCTTAGCTTTCAGTCCTTTAGTCTGCACAGCCACCTGAATAAAAGCCATTTTGATCCATGTAATAACACCTTAGCTTTTAGTCCTTTAGTTTGCCACAGCCACCTGAATAAAATGTCATTTTGACCTTTGTAATTACACCTTAGCATTCAGCCCTTGAGTTTGCCACAGCCAACTGAGTAAAAGTCATTTTGATCTATGTAATTGCATCTTCGCTTTTAGTCCTTGAGTTTGCCACAGCCACCTGAATAAAAGTCATTTTGATCTATGTAATTACATCTTAGCTTTCATTCCTTTAGTCTGCCACAGCCACCTGAATAAAAATCGTTTTAACCTTTGTAATTTCATCTTAGCCTTCAGTCCCTGAGTCTGCCACAGTCACCTGAACAAAAATCGTTGTGACGTTTGCAATTACATCTTAGCTTCCAGTCCTTGAGTCTGCCACAGCCACCTGAATAAAGATCGTTTTGACCCATGCAATTACTTCTTAGTCTTCAGTCCTTGAGTCTGCCACAGTCACCTGAATAAAGATCGTTTTGATCCATGCAATTACATCTTAGTCTTCAGTCCTTGAGTCTGCCACAGTCACCTGAATAAAGATCGTTTTGACCCATGCAATTACATCTTAGTCTTCAGTCCTTGAGTCTGCCACAGTCACCTGAATAAAGATCGTTTTGACCCATGCAATTACATCTTAGTCTTCAGTCCTTGAGTCTGCCACAGCCACCTGAATAAAGATCGTTTTGACCCATGCAATTACATCTTAGTCTTCTGCCAGTCCTGAATGAGTCCATGCACAGTCTTAGTCTTCACTGAATAAAGATCGTTTTGACCCATGCAATTACATCTTAGTCTTCAGTCCTTGAGTCTGCCACAGCCACCTGAATAAAGATCGTTTTGACCCATGCAATTACATCTTAGTCTTCAGTCCTGGAGTCTGCCACAGTCACCTGAATAAAGATCGTTTGACCCATGCAATTACATCTTAGTCTTCAGTCCTGGAGTCTGCCACAGTCCACCTGAATAAAGATCGTTTTGACCCATGCAATTACATCTTAGTCTTTCAGTCCTGGAGTCTGCCACAGCCACCTGAATAAAGATCGTTTTGACCCATGCAATTACTTCTTAGTCTTCAGTCCTGGAGTCTGCCACAGCCACCTGAATAAAGATCGTTTTGACCCATGCAATTACTTCTTAGTCTTCAGTCCTGGAGTCTGCCACAGCCACCTGAATAAAAAAACGTCTTGACCTTTGTGATGATATCTTGATCTGTAGCCCTTCGCTTTGCCTCAGTCACTTGAACGAAAATAGGTTTGACCTTTCTCATAACAGTCCGTTTCAAAGGGAGGTAACTGCAGGCGGATACTGACACAAAAAAAAAAAAAAAAAAACTACTATCCGCCGGACGAAAAGGGACAAACAAATTACAAGACAAAACACGACGTGTTTCAACCTCTTTGGTCTTCTTCAGGCAACACTCACGACAACGAAAATGAAGAATGAGCAATCATTTGTCTCCTCAAACCCCGCACAAAATGGACATCTTCATTGTCCAGAATGCTGCTTCTCTTGTCTGAAGAAGACCAAAGAGTTTGAAAACGCTTGTCTTGTAATTTGTTTATCCCTTTCGTCCGTTAGAATACCATTCTTCTCTTAAGTTTCTTTCGAATTACATCTTCGTCTGCAGCTCTCACGCTTGCCGCGGCCACCTTGGGAAACATTTACTTAATTTACATAATTACTTCTAACATCAGCAGCCCTTGAGTCTGCCTCAGCCATTTGAGAAAAAACACTGTTATTTTGACCTATTACCTTAAATCTTAAGACTGTAGTCTGTCTGCTTGCCAAAGCCACTTGATGAAAAAAAAAAAAATTATTTCTCTGTTCAAATAATGAGTCCTTTAACTGACACAGACACATACCAGAAAAATGAATTATTCACTTTGTGAGGTATAGCTCAGTCTGCTACAAACTGAAGGAAACATTAATCTTACTTCTTTTTTAATTAGAAGTCTTTCAGTTTGCCATTACCAGCTTAAATAAAAATGTCCTTATCTCTTGAAGCAGAATGCAAACATGGTCATACAAGATAATTTCCAGTTGACCAACTCACTGGAGCCACTGTAGATCAGGTGGTTGTGCAGATGAAGCTGTATTTTGCTGACAGCAAGGGACAGCTGTAGGCTGGGCACCAGTTGCGGAACTTGGGCGGAGTCCACGCACATACTGCCCGCAAGCTGTGCTGCGAGCAACACACCGTCTCTGCAAGGTGCACACATTCCCTTTGCGTTGTCCTACACTGTTTCTATAAAGATGAGCACTTAGTACACTGTTTCTATAAAGATGAACACTTAGTACACTGTTTCTATAAAGATGAACACTTAGTACACTGTTTCTATAAAGATGAGCACTTAGTACACTGTTTCTATAAAGATGAGCACACTGCCTTTGTTAAACTACCGTCCCCCAGAAAGTACACAATCCGTGGAAGATTTACACACTTTGTTATTACACTACAATATGTGTACATGCATGCATGTATGTGTGCACGCTTGCATGGGTGAGTGTGTGTGTGTGTGTGTGTGTGTGTGTGTGTGTGTGTGTGTGTGTGTGTGTGTGTGTGTGTGTGTGTGTGTGCGCGCATGCACGTGCATATCGTGTGTGTGTGTGTGTGTGTGTGTGTGTGTGTGTGTGTGTGTGTGTGTGTGAGAGAGAGAGAGAGAGAGAGAGAGAGAGAGAGAGAATGATAAGCTTCTACAGTCTCATTCACCAATACTTGGCAAAATATATCTTCATGTTGTCTTAGGTCTATATTTAATGATACGTTACTCATCCAATCTTGATGGACTGTTAAGTTGATATTTATTATATCTACCAGCTCAAATGTTATACAGTCTTAGTCATAAATTTAGTGATGTGCTTACTCATGTATCCAATCTTGATGGACTGTACCTCGATATTTGTTATAATTCCAGCCAGCCCTAATGTAGTCTTTGTGTTTGACTGGGCTGCAAACATTTGAGTTGACTACAGGGTCTGCACATATACTCCCATTGATTTAACATGTCTGCAATCAGTGTGTTAAACAGTGTAAAAGATTACAATTCTTAAGACAATGCCAATCTGTAATACTGAAAATATTGCTGAAAAGTGTATCAAGATTTACACTCCATCATCGTTCAGTGACATCTTCATGGTTAGGGATGGCTTTGTAATATTTTTTCTATTGTTACTATTTATCATTCTGCCAAATCAAGTTATGCCAGGGCTAGTAGTTTCCCACAAAACTGACACTGTGAAATTTTACAATGGACACATACACAAACATGTGTGCACACACACTCATGCACAAATACACACACATGCGTGTACACTGATTCTGCTTACACATGTGAGACAGAAACCTCAGGAAATTAAGGTTATATTGTAGAAACAACAAAGAAAAGACAGAGAGAGAGAGAGAAGAGAGAGAGAGAGAGAGAGAGAGAGAGAGAGAGAAAGAGAGAGAGAGTGAAAGAGTATGAGAGTAGAGAGAGAGACAGAGTGAGAGAGAGAGAGAAAGAGAGAGTGAGAAAGACACACACAACACACACACACACACACACACACACACACACACACACACACACACACACAGAGAGATGAATACATGCACGAATCGAATCCATCACATCCTTGCATGGAAATACAACTGGCATTAAGTCTGAAAATCAAATTTTACAGAAGACGAAAAAAAAAAAATGATTATCATCCCCACAAATTATACTGCGAACTGAGTTACGGTACAATTATTTTGATTACAGCATGTTTATTTTCAGGGCAATGTGGTTGGAGCTTGGCTACATTATGCCCCTTGGCCCGCTCTTACATTATACCAAAAATCTCAAAAATGCCAAATTCAAGTTATGGTAACTGCATTTCCTGTCGGCAACACGTAAGAACACGATTTCAAATCTAACTTTGCTTCCTCTCAGTGGAAAGCAAGAAGAATTATGACCTCTGAAAAAAACAAAACAAAAAAACAAAAACAACCAAAGAACAAACCAAATAAAAACCAATGCGACATATACTAACTATGCTGGTCTCAACTAAATCTTGAAGGGAAACAAACTAAACAAAATAAAAAATGCCCACCTGGATTTAAGCGTTGGTGTGGCCGTGAGTTCCTCACTGTCAGCACCAGGACTGGCTGCAGCTGACCAGCAGACCAGCACTCTCCACACCTGAGCCACCACCAGACTACTCAGGTTGATCAGCCTTTGGCTGCGGCAGCTGGACAGTAGTGTTGCTGTCTCCACTCAGTTCAAAGGTCGCGTAGGTCACGAACTCCTCCACACACTCGTTCCAGTACTGGAGGTGGCACGTCACCTGCTGAAGATGAAACAGGTCCAGTCAGGACATGAGAGTGGTGTATGGTACACCATGCCTAGCCGTACAAGTTGTTGGTGCTGAAAAGAAACGTTTTGGAAGAGTCAGGTGAGGTCACTTTCTGAAACTGGCTGTGTCAGAAGGCAAAATCGTCAATTTAACCCATAAAGAAAAAGCTTGAAATAAACGCAAACGCACACATCTATATCCCCTTCCCCTCTTATGTTCTCTCTCTCTCTCTCTCTCTCTCTCACACACACACACACACACAAACACACACAGATTACCGTCTAATATCACTTTTAGTGAACAGACGTTAAACAGAACAACAACAACACACACACACATACATCCTCACAAAATACACATGTAATGACCTCCGTACATCTATGCACATTAACAGAAACATACACACACAGTCCTGGTATCATAGAGATCTTTGGATGGAAAATCTAAAGACCTTTTGAGGACCTTTCAAGACTCCACTTCTTTTTTTTTTTCATGGACCCTAACACCATATCATTTTTTTTTTCCACACTTAACATACAATATCAAATAATGCCTACAAACTTACACCACAATGCAGTTAACTGCCTTGGCTTCAGGGCAGCATTGTCACATGCGATACAATTCAGGTGAACTTCAAGAATAGTGCAGAGCTGATTGTTACACAGCAGAAAACAATGTGAGGCAAATCATAAGTTTTGGCACAGCACAGTCAGCAGTTGAAGACCGTACAGGGAAATACATTTGTTGGCAAGATGACCATGGTCACAATTTTTGAAGTCCACAATTTTGAAGTTTTCACAGTATTTGAAGCGTTGGAGGTACTCAAGCTGTTCACCGAGCACTTTGATCACAGAGTCTGTGCAGCAGCAACTGGCAGCCCACTGTTGGCTGATGTATTGCACAGATCGCTATCACTAACACACACACACACACACACACACACACACACACTAACACACACACTCACACACACACACACTGACCAACACACTCACTGACCACCACACCCACGACCAACACACCCACGCTGACCAACACACCCCACACTGACCAACACACCCACGCTGACCAACACACCCCCCCACCCTGGAGGCGAGCTGCGAAGCGTGGTCCCCCAGCAGACCCAGGGGGACGGGCAGGGCGGACAGAGCGGTGACGCAGCGCAGTTCAGGGTAGGCCCAGGTCAGGGAGCTGTCGGTGCCGCCCTCCTCCTCCCCCCCACTGATCACTGCTTGACACGGCGCCGGCCACCGGCCTCCTTCCTGCTCTGACAGTCCACACACATTGCACACTACTCAGTCCACACACATTGCACATTACACAGTCCATACACATTGCACATCACTCAGTCCATACACATTGCACAGTGTGCAGTCCACACACATTGCACATTACTCAGTCCATACACATTGCACCGTATGCAGTCCATACACATTACACAGTCCACACATATTTCATTGCAGTCCATACACATCACACAGTCACACATATTGCACATTACACAGTCCACACACATTGCACAATATGCAGTCCATACACATTACACAGTCTACACACATTGCGCAACATGCAGTCCATATACATTACACAGTCTACACATTGCGCAACATTGCAGTCCATACACATTACACAGTCTACACACATTGCACATTACTCAGTCCACACACATCACACAATATGCTGTCCATACACATAGCACATTACAGTCTACACACATCACACATTACTCAGCCCACACACATCACATTATACATAGTCCATACACGTAGCACATTACACAGACTACACACATTGCACATTACTCAGTCCACACATATCGCACAATATGCAATCCATACACATCACACAGTCTACTCATATTGCACATTACACAGTCCTCACACATTACACAGCCTACACACATTGCACATTACAGTACACACTTATCACACAATACACAATCATCACACATGGCACATTAAACAGTCCACACACATAACACATTACAGTCCACCCACATCACACATCACAGTCCACACATTGCAATTACAGCCCACCCACATTGCACATTACAGTCAACACACATTGCACATTACAGTCCACCCACACTGCACATTACAGCCCACACACATGCACATTACACAGTCCACATATTACACAGTCCACACACATAACACATTACAGTCCACACACTTTGCACATTACAATCCACACACATTGCACATCACACACAGTCCACACACATCACACAATACACAGTCATCATAATGGCACATTACACAGTCCACACACATAACACACAGTCCACACATTGCGCAATACAGTCCACACACATTGCGCAATACGCAGTCCACACACAGAACACAATACATAGTCCACACATAGAACAATACACAGTCCATACATATTGCACATTATACAGTCCACACATATCACACAATACACAGTCATCACACATTTCACAGTCCACACACATTACAGTCTTCCCCTAGACGTATTACTCCACCATCCCTCACTCTGTTTCTGTGTAGAAGAAAGATACCCTCCCCTCCCCCCCCTCCCCCGTTGTGGACACACTATTATGAATGAATATGAAAGATATCATTCTCACAGAGGACATACCATAACAGATAAAGATGAACGAAAAACTGCTCTCTGTGTGTGAATATACCATTACTGATGCAGACGAAAGACACTGCTCTCATCATGGACATATGTCTGTAACCCCCCACATAAAATAAGGAATTTCTGTGGTAGATTACAGCCAGGTTGGTTCTGCAAAACATTGGTGTAAACAAAGAAAAAAAAAAGTCGAAAATTGCACAGATGCTGTGTGTGTATAGTTTTACTAAGCAGGAAGTAGTCCCGCAGAAAATAAACAAACAAACAAAAAAAAAACTAAATTGTATCAGGGATTTATATTATTATAACATTCTAGGAAATCTTTATTAGTGGTATAAATAAGGAGTACTCATTTAAATGGAAAGGAATGTTTTAAAGTAGTAATCTCAAATGAGAACAAAGACATTATTATTTTCGGGTAGGAGCCCATGTGACTTCCTGTTTGGGTGACCATGTGGCTCTACCATTATAAAAAGAGCTACCACATCTAGCCAACCTTAGACACAGTGGCCCAGCTGCAACCAGACAAAGCTGAGAGGGCTCTTGGGCTGCTCTCTGCCACTACCAGCAGAGACGATTTTTTTTTTTTTTCTTTTGGCTTGAGACCCTTGGTTTTGTTTTGGGTGGTCAGTACCGTTTTCTTATTTAACCCCCTAAAGGCTCTTAAGACTCATAAAGATTAAAAACTTCTAAAATCACTCTAAATTCTTTGAAAACTTTGAAACTCTAAATTCTGTAAAACTCTAAAAGGATCTCTGGATCTCAGCTGTTTTTTTTTTTTTTTTTCATTTCCATGTGGTTGGGTATGGATAGGCCATACTGTTGGAAAGGAAATATTTTGGGCTAATCCGGGAAGGTTTGTTTCTTTTTTGTTCTCCTTTATTATTCTGGCTTAGTTAGTTCCTATTATTCAAATAAACGCCTTGTTTTTACTCTGTTTGTGGACTCCAGTCTGTTATATTGGACATTTTGTTTTAGTAGCTGGAAACGAAGATACTTAACAAATCACGCACCTCACCCAAATTGTAACCCAAGGGAAAGGAGGGTTATTAAGAGTTAAGTTCACTGGAACTAAAGAACTTTAAAACCAAAAGAACACGGGTTACATCTCTATGGATACAGACAAAAGATATCACTCCCATTGTGAACTTATTATGATGGATAGCGAAGAAAGATATCACTCTCACAGTGAACTTACTATGATGGATAAAGACAAAAAGATATTCTCACAGTGGACATACCTTGGTGAACAACGACAAAAGATATCACTTTCACTGTGAACTTTGACGGATAAAGGCAAAAGATATCATTCTCACTGTGAACTTACTATGATGGATAAAGACAAAAGATATCATTCTCACAGTGGACATACCTTGGTGAACAACGACAAAGATATCATTGTCACTGTGAACTTTGACGGATAAAGACAAAAGATATCACTGTCACTGTGAACTTACTATGATGATTGAAGAG
>JADBJO010003612.1:160000-170000 GCA_016801955.1 Conus betulinus | reverse complement strand
CTTCAAGCCTGCTTCCTGACAGATGTCAGAGACCGTGACACTTCCACCAGGGCAACAGGTGGAAAGAGAGCCTAGACTTCATGCGCTCTTATGTCTGCCCTAGGGGGAAGCATTCTGGCTGTAGATGTATGCCTCTGACACGCCCCTAAGAGTGGTCCCCACTTGAAGGCTGAAAGAGGGTGGTCAGAAAGAGAGAGAGAGGGTGTCTTCTGGAAAAATTGCTGGTCACAAAACGAATCCTGTTGAAAGGGAGTGGGGTTGGGGGGGGGGGGGGGGGGGGGGGGGGGGAGAAGAAGAATGATAGACTCAAAATGAGCGAGGAGTCAAAGAAATACCAGATTCGTGAACCCTCTCAGCGCGACTTTAGGGAGAAAATCCCTCCAGGGAGCAGGACCCTGAACCGGGGCTTGCCTCAGCAAAGCCGTGATGTTGCTAGAGGCACGAAGAGGCCCCAACAGGTTGTCATGCCAGGTCAAAGAGTAAACTCGCGCTTAGAGGACAGGAGACCAGCAGAAGCAACGGAAACCGAACCTTTGGCCAAATACAAAATTTTTTGCAAATCATCCTCGCTGATGGTGCCATTCTTGAGGGGAGACAAGCAGGAAGGAGAGGACAACTCCAGAAATGAGGAGACTAGATGATCTATGAAACAGCCCAAACATGTGAAACCTGCCGGTGAGAAACAAACACGGTTGGGTGTGGACAAGAAAGACAATGGTGCAGGTCTGGCTCTGCTCATTTGACATCAATCACCAGCCGGGTATTCTCGATAATGGGCAAAGTTTTGGGATAAAGCGCTTGAACATGCAGAAAGCTGGAAGGCCAGCAAAAGCATACTGAGACTCCAATAAGGAGCGATTAAATGCTTTCCAATGCTGTGGGGGCTCTTGATGACAGAGGCGTATGATTCACCTCATCCTGACACACGAACCGCCTTTGAGGGAGGACTGGGGTGAGAGGGGATGGGGAGAACACAAGAATACAAACATTTACTGAAAGAAACACAGATACCAGAACACACACTTACAGAATGGAACACAGACACAAAAATACACAACACATACAAAGCGACATACAGACGCCACGACAAAAATACTTACAGAGTGAAACACCGACACCAGATGACGCAAGCACATCAGGTGCTCTTCACCAAGCTGCAACAAGAGCAGGCCACTCTGCATGCCCAGCACCACTTGAAGGGGAGTGGTGTGGCCTTTGGTCGGCCATCGCATCAGCATGTCTGTTTCCATGGTGACTGGACCGGCCAGCAGACGCGCTGTCTTGTTGTAGACCGTTTTGAGGACAACGTCTTTCCAGCTCATGGTGCCCTGGACTCTGGGCGTTGCACCTGGTAAGGAGGACGGCCAGGGATGTTTACTTCTATGAAAAGGCCTGCTCTCTGCTCATTCTATTTCATTTTCCTACTAGCATTTCAACCCGAATTTACCTCCCCCCTCCTCCTCTCCATTGCATCCCCCTCCCCTTTCTCCCTCTCTCTCATGATCTGAATTGGCTCTTACTTACTAAGATGAACGTTTGATGCTAGTCCATGACTCAGTGAACAACACAGTGACATGGACATGGGGGAAAGTGGAAGACTGAGTGGCTGGGGGAGTTTGGGAGGGGGAAGAGGAGGCAGGGGTGAGGGGGCGAGACAGACTGGGGAAAACCACAACAGCTGATTGGCAACAGACTCTGGTAACTACAGGGGAAGGGGTGGTGAGAAGTAGCGCCACGCTGGTCTGTAACATGTCAACTCCTGGGAGTCTGCTGGATGGCTTCTTGCACCCATCATGTATTGCGAAGAGCCCTTTTTCGGCACCAGGTTGTCCGCAGTGGTTCAACATATCAATCAGTACTTAACAACTCTGATTTGCAGAGAGTTCACACTTGGAAATTTCGAGTTTGACCGAAGCTGAGTTGCGAAGATCCCAAAAATATCCACATTCACCTCCGTTTACTCTTCATCACAAAGTACAGAGGAAGCAACTTTCTGAAAGTAGCATATTCACAGATACATGCCAGTTAGAGAAAGTTGCTTTTCTGTCCTTTAAGCAGAAGAGTACACTGAGGTAAATGTGGATATTGCCAAGATCACGTTTTTTATTTTTTTTATTTTTTAATGCTGATCGATGAGAATGAGGATGATTAAGATGATGCTACGGATTTCCATTTCGGTCTGAGACTACATGACAGGGCTGTACTCTATGCTTCCTTTCATAATATATCCTGACATCAACCAGGCCCGAGAGATACAGGCACCTGCAGTGTTGGTCATGAAATTTGAGCAACACTCTCAGAAACGCATCCATTAAGTGGATGAATCTCGACTGCGTGATCCCAGTCTTCCCAACTGAGTTCGCAGCAAACTCAACTCTGGGTAGGAGCCGGTCGGGGCAGAAAAAACCCACATGGCTCTGATGGGATTCGAACCCATGACCTCCCAGCGGGGAGTCCACGACGCTAACCACTTTGCCACGGCGGCTGGTCCAAGATCACATGTTCCTATGCGGCCATTCTGATGTCTTGCTGTCACAATCGACCCTTACATAAACACAGGATGTATTTGTCAGATGTTTCTCGTTTGCGTGATTGGTTTTCATGTCTCATCATTCACGCCCCTCCATGGCAATTCTCCCATGGCTGCTCGTTCCACCCTGACTGCACAGCTACACCCAGGTACACCCCGTTGCAGCCCCCCGCACTGCAGTCCACAGGGGACAAGCAGTGTCTTGTCCTCATGAGCCAGCCCATCAGAATGGACACGATGCTGGTGCAGTCATTTGCTGGTGTTTGTGGTGCCGGTCCTTATCCAATAAACACAGGACACCGCTGTCTCTCTGCCCCTTACTGATGGCAATACTTGACTGTCTTGAAGCCAACGAGATGGCGTATCCCTCTCATCTGTCCAACGATACCCCCATGAATGCAACAGTTGGCTGATATCAGTAACGGTGACATAAACTAACCAATCTTGCTTGCAGTGTATGTTCCTTTCATTGCTGGTCTGATGGAAATGCAGAAAAACAGAATAGAATGGAACAAGCAGACATTTCTTTTGCTCTTTCAATTGGATTGTGGGTACATTTCCCATGCCCTGTGAAAAAAAAAGACTGCAAGAAAACCTGACTGAACAGAATGATCTTTCTTTTGTTTGTTTGTTTGTTTCCTCATCCTTACTTCGTAAGACTGGATTCATTTTTGTTTGTCTGTTTGTTTCCTTCATTCTATCTTCTGTGTTTTGACAATGAAAATGTTTATCGTTAGTCATTTGATGGAAAAGATGTTTAAATAAACATTTGTTTCCAAAAATGAGAAAATTACAGAAAAAGTCAATATGTGAACAGCATCTGAAAACTCATGGCATGTTAAAAAAAAATTTACAAATTGACCTACTAAAGAAAAACTACAAAGTCAATGACAGGTGACCTTAAATTAAAATACTACGCAAAATTAAGTCAAACAATATACAAAGAGAAGTGAAGAAAAGTGAGGAACATCAAACACACACACACACACACACACACACACACACACACACACACCACACACACACACACACACACACCAGCAGCAGTTTCGTGCATAATGTTTTTAACTATCGTAACGATGAGCAGATCTTAAACAGTGAGTGTCTGCATGAACGAGTATCATGTCACAGTCAAGGGGCAGAGCACTCACCTTTCTTCTGCTCTTGTTCTACAGTCATGGCAATGGAGGCCACGCTGGTCACCAGGCCAGATGAAGCCGCCCCGTCCATACAGTCCAACGACACCATCACCTGTTCCGTCTGCACAGTGGCCCGCTTCACCGTGTCTAGGACTCCTGGGTAACAGCACACTCTACAGTGATGGTTCAGAAGGCTGCACTGACTCGCAGAGACAGACACGCTTCAAGGGAACTTGTATCAAAATGAGTTTGACAATGTCACAGCCCTGATTCTACCCCCTGAAGTAGGCTGGGCTATACTTCAAGGGAACTTGTATCAAACTGATTTTGACAATGTGATAGCCCTGATTCTACCCCCTGAAGTAGGCTGGGCTATATGCTTCAAGGGAACTTGATTCTGACAATAAGATAGCCCTGATTCCATCCCCTAATGGTGGGTTAGGCCATGCTTCAAGGGAACTTGTATCAAATTGATTTTGACAATGTGATAGCCCTGATTCTACCCCCTGAAGTAGGCTGGGCTATGCTTCAAGGGAACTTGCATCAAACTGATTTTGACAACTGATTTTGACAATGTGATAGCCCTGATTCCATCCCTGAAGGTAGGCTTGGCTATAAACATGAAATGAACTGAATTCCTATGGAAGCACTGAATCTTGATAGCCTTCACAGCCTTCATCAGACATGTTCTTCACCTCTCCTTCCACTCCCTGAGTCTGCCAGTATTGTCTTGTCTATCTTCATCCCTCCACCCCCCCCCCCCCCCCCCCTCCTCATTCTCTCTTACCTCGTCACCCCCTCACGTATCCCAACCTCCCTTATCCCTCCTTCCTCCTCCATCAACATCCTATCCTCTCCCCTCATTCATTATTCTATCTGATACCATTCATTTCTACCCTCAACCCTCCCCACCCCCCCCCTCATTCTTTCCTCCCTCCTTGTCTTCCTTCCCTCGCACCCCCTATCCCTTTACTCCTTCTTCTTTTTCTTCTGCGTACGCAGGCTGATTCTCCCGCGGACACTCCCTGTATAGACAGGCAGGTATTAATCCCATCTGCACAACAAAGGGAGTGGAGTTTTGTGTACATGACCGTTTTCTAATCCGCCAGTAAGGCAGCCGTACTCCATCTTCCGAGAAGGTGCATGCTACGTGTAACGTGTCATCCATACCAACAGCCAAACTGGTCTTCTCTTCCGAAAGTTGGTGATGGGATTTGACGTGTGTGCAAGATGTTAGGCGTGCGTTCACACATGGAACCTCAGTTTATAGTCTCATTCGAAGGACTGCATGGGAAATGGAGTCAGAACCAATGTTAACTCCGAGGGAAAAATCCCCCTGTACCAAAATGACCCGACCTTTACTCCTTCTGGCCCCTTGCCCCCCCCCCCCCCCCCCCCTCCATCCCATTCCTCTTTCCATTTCTCTGATCTACTGTCACACACTACCTAGTCTTGTTCAATTGAAGTCTGTGACTTGTCACGAAAAAAATCTGCACAAAACTTTTCTTTACAACTTTCGTAAACAAGTTGAGGGGGGAGGGGGAGGGGGAAGGGGGAGGGGAGGGGGGAGGGGGTAGGAGGGGGGAGGAGAGAGGGGGAGGGGGGTAGGAAGGGGGGGGGGGGGGGGGGAGTACCATTTTTCACAATATGATTTTCATTGATTCCGCGACTTAGCAAAGGTGACAACTCCTTTGCACAAAAAACAATACTGGAAACAGTATGATCATGATCATGATCAGTCAAAATCGAAATAAAAAAAAAGAGCACATAAAAAAAAAGCTCCATGCAGTGTTTGTTTCATAACAACATGAAACATACAAGTGAATTTTTGACCGCTGTGTGTCCACTTGAAACATCACTAACAACAGACACAAAAACGTGTACAACAATACCCCCAAGTTGGCTGCCAGCAGCTGACTGTCCCCTATTCTACTTCGCCACTCTCCTGCCGACAGTCATCCGGACAAAGTTGGCAATCTATCTATATGTGAATGTTCCATGTCTCACCTGTCATTGTACACCTGTCTAGTCCAGTATGTTCTAGGTCTCACCACCTGTCATTGTACACCTGTCTAGTTGAGTATGTTAGTAGAGTATGTACCAGGTCTCACCTGTTGTACACCTGTCTAGTTGAATATGTTCCATGTCTCACCTGTCATTGTACACCTGTCTAGCTGAGCATGTTCCAGGTCTCACCTGTCATTGTACACCTGTCTAGTTGAGCATGTTCCAGGTCTCACCTGTCATTGTACACCTGTCTAGTTGAGTATGTTCCAGGTCTCACTGGTCATTGTACACCTGTCTAGTTGAGTATATTTCAGGTCTCACCCATCATGGTACATCTGTCTAGTTGAGTATGTTCCAGGTCTCACCTGTCCTTGTACACCTGTCTAGTTGAGCATGTTTCAGGTCTCACCTGTCATTGTACACCTGGCTAGTTAAGTATGTTCCAGGTCTCACCTGTCGTACACACCTGTCTAGTTGAGTATGTTCCAGGTCTCACCTGTCACTCTACATCTCTCTCGCTATGTGTGTGTGCTCCGGGGCCTCACTTGTCATGCTACATTTGTCTAGTTGTATGTGTATTCCCAGCCTTTCCTGCCACTTCTCACCTGTCTAGCTATGCATGTATTTCAGGTCCTACCTATCACTCTACACCTGTCTAACTATGCATGTATTTCAGGTACTACCTATCATTCTACACCTGTCTAACTATGCATGTATTTCAGGTACTACCTATCATTCTACACCTGTCTAGCTATGCATGTATTTCAGGTCCTATCTATCACTCTACACCCCATTTAGCTATGCATGTATTTCAGGTCCTACCTATCACTCTACACCCATTTAGCTGTGTGTGTATCCCAGGTCTTACCTATCACAGTACACCTGCCTAGCTGTGTGTGCGTCTTCTACATCTCATCTGTCACTCTACACCTGTCTATTTCTGTATGTATTTCAGGTGACCTCTCACCTTTCCCTCTGTATCTGTCTAGCCGTGTAGGTGGCAGTTCAGCTCTCACCTGTCAGTCTATGACTGTCTAGCAACGCATGTATTCCAGGTTTCATCCATCGCTGTACAACTGTGTAGCTGTGTGTGTGTCTTCTAGGTCTCATCTGTCACTCTACCACTGTCTAGCTCTGTGTATGTGTGTGTGTGTGTGTGTGTGTGTGTGTGTGTGTGTGCGCGCGTGTGCCCGTGTGTGCGTGCTTGTGAGCTTGCGTGCTTTGTGTGTTTGTGTATACATGTGTGTGTGCTGTGTGTGTATATGTGTGTGTGTGTGTGTGTGTGTGTGTGTGTGTGTGTGTGTGTGTGTGTGTGTGTGTGTGTGTGTGATGCTCAAGGTCTCACTTGTCACTCTATCTAGTTTTGTGTGTCAATGGTTAAACTTTTACCTGTCACTCTACCAATTACAACTGTCTAGCTGTGTGTGTGTGCGTGCCCATGTATTCCAGGTCTCATCCATCGCTGTGCAAGTGTGTAGCTGTGTGTGTATTCTAGGTTTTACCTGTCACTCTACCACTGTCAAGCTGTGTGTGTGTGTGTGTGTGTCTCTGTGTGTGTGTGTGTGTGTGTGTGTGTGTGCGTGTGTGCTTGTGTGCGTGCGTGCGTGTGTGCGTATGTGCATGCGTCCATGCGTGCGTGTATGTGCATGTGTGTGTGCATGCATATGTGCGTGTGTGTGTGTATGTTCAAGGTCTCACCTGTCATCCACACAGGTAGATCAGATCCCTCGCTGTCCAGCCTGCCACTACAGGCAGCAGCAGCCGTGGGGGGATTTCCAGCACCAGAGCCTGCATCACCGGTGCTGCTGCCATCATGGGGTTGCTGCTGCTGGTGGTGCTGGTGGTGGTGCTGGTGGGGGTGCTGCACTGCTGACATCATGTGCTGCACCATACTGCCCACTGCTGGACCATGTCCTGAGTCACGCTGACCTTGACCGGCCGCTCCAGCTTCACGTCAAAATCCGCTGCCGGGAAACAAGATAGTAGGTCTGAGCGACATGGACCACAACATCGAAAACGTGGATTTTGTTGAAGGCAAAATAAAAAATGAACACACACACACACACACACACACACACACACACACACACACACACACACACACACCACACACACAAAAAACAATGTGTAAATTAATGCAGATTTTGCATACCAGACAGACATGAATTTTCACCAAATATGTCTTCTTACCTTACAAACGATGGATAACAAATGCACAATACAATACTCCCCTAACAGTATGGAAACCATTCTGGTCTTCATGGCTAGCAGAGAGGTATTCTTTCATGCGTTTTTTGACAGTTATTCATAATATCTAAAGAAGCCCTATTTTGTCGAAAATTAACTTTGTTTTAAATTGTATATAAAATCTGCATTACTGTTTACCTGGTCTTGTGTGCTCATGTGTATTTTGCCTTCTTATCATTACTGCTGCAGTCTGTTTTATATTTCCATGAATCTTCTTCTTCTGGCTGCTGCTTTGCACTTTTTTATATATATATATATATATATATATGAATCATTGATTTAGGAATTTATAACACTTTTGACAACCATGGTTCAACTGCGTGAAATACATAATACTCAAAATTCACCAATCTATTGAACATATGTACATTGAAGACAAGTAACTCATGAGAACTTTCCCTTTACTTTTTTGGGGGGGATTATCATATAAGACAGATATCAAGTTGAGGTTTAGATAGATACAAACAGAAAGCAGGAGTCTGCCAACTTTTGTCCACTCTTACACAAACAAATTGTTGGCAAGGTGAAACGACTGCAGGCGGAAATCTAAACAAATCTTAAAAAATGTCAGCGAACCGCCCAGAGAAACGTGGACAAACGAGTCACAAGACAAACCACAACGCGTTTCAACCTCTTAGGTCATCTTCAGGCGCAACAAACATGAAACAAATAACGAAAATGCACTTAGCTTTGATCGCTTCTGTGTTCAATGCCTTCTTTCTTGCGCTGAACACAGAAGCAATCAAAGCTAAGTGCATTTTCGTTATTGTTTCATGTTTGTTGCACCTGAAGAAGACCTAAGAGGTTGAAACGCGTTGTGGTTTGTCTTGTGACTCGTTTGTCCATGTTTCTCTGGGCGGTTCGCTGACATTTAAAAAATTGTTGGCAGTTAAACGCGTGACCTTTTCAACGACTCTTTTGCCCTTTCCCACCCATCCACCACGCTCCACTGAACTACTGTTCCACCCCGTTCCGCCTCACTCCACTTCACCACTGGTCTGCCCAGTTCATCCCCTCTTGCTGGACCCGACATTTTGTTTCTGCAGGGTGTACTCATGAACCTTTAAGCACAAAGCTTGAGAACAGCACTGTCTGCTGAAGGGGCGCCATCGTAGACAGTTTAGTGGACCACACATCACAGAATCATTAACATGGCTAAGAAGGCCTTACAGACCGTACAGGTGTGCCTACACTCGCTTCGAAGTTTAGAGGCAGAGAGTGTGAGGACAAGTTGGCTTCACGATTACAGATGGATTCTGCATACATTTACATTTCCGCATGCTGTTGTGTCCGTTGTTGTGTGATAGTGTGTGTGGGATCATTGTGTGTGTGTGTG
Source organism: Conus betulinus (assembly GCA_016801955.1). NCBI lineage: Eukaryota > Metazoa > Mollusca > Gastropoda > Neogastropoda > Conidae > Conus > Conus betulinus. The sequence continues at coordinate 160,741 of JADBJO010003612.1, read as the reverse complement.
TGTGTGTGTGTGTGTGTGTGTGTGTGTGTGTGTGTGTGTGTGTGTGTGTGTGTGTGAGTGTGCTTGGATGTGTGTCAATATGCACCCATGTTTGTAGATGTATGGTACTTATTGCAATATTCATCTTATTCTTGGTTTCATTTATGTTTTCTTTAACCTTTTATGTATAATTTGTAAGCGCTTAGGGCTTATGAAGTAAGATTAAGCACCATAAATAATCATTATTATTATCAGTTAATGGAAAGAGATAACTGACTACAATGGTCAGTTATAAACAAGGTCAACATAAGAACTGATACAACAAGACCACAGCCATTATCTGATTTTTTTTAAAATGCAAAATTCAGCATGGTTTAAACCATGGAGAAGGGTGGAAAATTAAATGAGTTTCAAACTTTCAGTTTATGCTTTGGAAATAAACTTGGTAGTAGACATGTTATGTGGAAAAGAAATGAAGAAGAAAGAAAAAAGAGAAAATGCAAGCAAGTTAAACAATAAGAGAAGCAAAATATTAATATCTCTCTGGACTTCCATTTAAATAATTCACAACACATAAACTGAGGAACCGGGACCATTTGACTGCAGAAATCATTGGACGAGTAATCGATGTCCATGAACAAGCACTGAAATGCTTTGAAAGGTCTACAACTGTATAGACATGCTATTTGCTATGTTTCTTCCTTGTTTATTTTCAAACAAGAGTTCCTTGACGAAAAAAAAAAACTTGTTGTGTAACACATA
>JADBJO010003612.1:97500-155000 GCA_016801955.1 Conus betulinus | reverse complement strand
GTCTCTGTCCATACAGTGTGTTCACCAAAATGAAGGTTGACAATCAGAGAGGTGTGTCTCTGTCCATATATCACCAACAGAAGAAGAGCACTTTTTTCTCATGCAAATGCCTTACTCCCACTTGGCGCAGAAGAATGCTATGATATCAGGAGCTCCCCAAAAATGGAAAAAAAAAAAAAAAAATTCAGCCAGAGTAATCACCCTTATTGAGTTCACAGCTGTCAGGCACTGAACGCAAGTTCCTGGCAGTTTCATTGATGTGGAGTCAACGACAGGGCATTTGGAGTCAACGACGGGGCATGCGGAGTCAATGACGGGGCATTTGGAGTCAACGACGGGGCATTTGGAGTCAACAACAGGGCATTTTCTTCGTCCAAAGCAAAGGCCAACTTGAAAGGATGCTTTTGAGAATTGGTAATGTGAACAGGACCGAAACATAAGGACATGAGTTGAGACAGGCATGTTCCTTCGCCAATGAAAAGGAGAAACTGAACTCATTCGATCAGGATGCAATATTGTGAACTCACTAAAGATGATCACTCAAGAGGGATTTGTGGAACAGGAGCAAGTCAACTCCCCGCTCTCCCTATTTGATTTGTGGGGGATCCCAACATTTGGCTATGTTCCACGCCAAGTGGGGGGATAAGGCATTCGTTTGGAGAGGTTAGAATAAAAAAAACTATTTTCAGTATTAACTTTGCTTCCTGCAACTATGCCTGCTGCCTATGGTCCACGACAGGGAATACGACAGACCTGTCCTGCTAAGATTTCCATGTAAGTGAAGTTCTTTAGCCCTTCGACTCCTGCTAAATGCATTTGTGCGGACATCGAGGTCATTCACAGGACCCCAGCGTTCGTCTTGAGTGATCAGTATTTCTGTGTAAAGTGACCAAGGAAAAGAGGTCTGGCTGGCCCACAGGATAAGGCATCAGATGTTTTCACCCCGAGATATGGGAGTGGATTCACACTTGCAATAGTCCTGTGTGAAGAAGCTTTCTCTTTGTAGTTTGTGCATATGCAGGCTCCTGTTATGTTTTTCAGAAGAGGGTTCAAGACCCCAACACATGCAAAGGAAATCCTTAACCTACATTAACCCATTTCTAGCTCAGATGCCGAAACATACTCACTCTTGTGGTGTGGGGTGCCTTGAAGTGTAGAGAAAGATCAGCGCACAGAGAATGATAAGGAACTTGAAATTCAAGTGCAGTGACAACGTACATTGGGCATTCTGCATGAAGCTGTACACAGGAGACAGGCAAGAAAACATGGTCCCCCAGAGAAAACAGCTGGACTTGTCCTATGATTCAGACCGCATTTACTTTTCTGATTTGTACTGTAAATAGGCTGGTGCAATGTCGTTCTTGTCATGAGTTATCTAGTTACATTGTCAGTGATGAGTTAAGTTTCATTCCACTTTTCCTGAAATGCGCAAGCCATTGTGTTCCCCCTCCAGTGGGATGGATGACACAAAAAACAAATGCACACTGATGTCATGTTCAGATGTCATCTTAGAGGACAGTATGTGGTTGCCTCAATTATGGCATCAAAACAACTGCATACACACAAATCTTTACCAACGGCGAACCCTGGAGATTTTCCGCGGAGCAAAAAAAGACAGAGAATGAGGAAGAAGACGCATCCAAACACACAAGGGCATGTAAGTGCATGCACATGCAAACACACACACACACACACACACACACACACACACACACACACACACACACACACACACACACATACACAGACACAGACACAGACACACACACACACACACACACACACACACACACACACACAACCAGAGGGTAGACACTGCAAGGTAAACACCTACCCGGGTGAGTCAGCAGTCCAGTGACTCTCAGAGTCAGAAGACAAGGGGGGATGCCTGTCTTGCTGTCGGGCAGTCCGGCACGTGTCTCCACCCAGGACATGCTGAAGTCGGACAGGTCAGGCATCATCCGCTGCTCCGACACTGTGTGACACAATGCGAGACAATGAGAGAGAGAGAAAGAAAAAGGAACATCATGAAAGTGATCATGAGAAATCACTCTTACTAAAAAAAAAAAAAAGGTTGATCTCCTTTGGTAATGTACAGGCTGCACACCAAAAATTAATGCACAAAGGCCTTGCTTAAGGATCTGAGTATGTATAGACTGGCACAATCAGACTGTTTTGAGAATTTTCATTGTGTCTGAAAGTTAATTCTCCTCATTTTCTTTCGTATGGCTATCAAGGTACAAGTCACAGGGTTTGCTGCCTGTTCCAAATAGCCTTACATCTGGATGACACAAATTCATTGTAAATCAACGGGTGTGACCTATATTCCAAAGAATCTTATTTACGGATGAAATGAAACTGTTTACTAATCAAAGTAGCAAGTACTTCAAGGGTGACTAATAATGGTGCAGTCTGAGTCTGGAGGCATGGTTAGCTCCCTTGTTTCTCCAAGATTCCATGTAAGTGAAGTTCTTTAGCCCTTCGACTCCCAGAACTATTTGTAACTTTCGGGGAAAAAATCCCACCAACCTTACAAAAACAATCACGAAAATTCAAGTATTGCTCTAAAGTATACAAAAGTATACATTTATTTGAAGGAAAATGAATGGAGAATATAGTGATTATGTTTCATGTTGACAGGATGAGATAACTCACAATCATGAACCACGGCTATATTCACGGCCGGGAGGAGCGAAAGGCATAATTAGAGGTATTTATCCATGCCAGGTAGGATTAAGGCATTTGTGTGGATAGGTAAGTATGAGAAAAAGTTGCTTTTCACACAAATACATATGGGTATGCCATATATTCCAAACAAATTTATTTACAGATTAAATAACCTTTTTTTCTTACAAATTAAGGGACACATCCAATATTTCAGACCGCCTTACAGTCCAAAATTTCTAATGTTACCAACCTATGACTGTTCATGACATCTTCAAGATTTCAGTAATGTTTAACCGTCTTGTTTCATGCCATCTTTGAGAAGTCCTTTTATCTTTCTTCATGGCTTACGAGTTAATGCGTGCACGCTTCTGTGCCTGAATGCTTATGTGCTTTTGCATGTGTGTTCGTGTGTGCGTTTACGCGCAAGTTTTTGTTGCTTCGTGTTGAGTTTGCCCTTTGTGTGTGTGTGTGTGTGTGTGTGTGTGTGTGTGTGTGTGTGTGTGTGTGTGTGTCTGTGGGTGTGGGTGTTCCCTTCTGCATGTTTTAAGTTGTACCCCGTGCAGTTTTCATGAAATTGGAGGCGTGTAGGTGGTGGGTGGGTGGGTGTGGGGATGGGGGATGGGGGTGTTCTTTCTTTTTTCTTCTATTCCCAAATTCTTGTCGAGTGTTGTTCATAAATGTCACGTAAGTAAGTCACGTAAGTAGTGTGTGGGATGGTGGTGGGAGGGGGGGGGGGGGGGGGGGGGGGAAGAAGATGGAGTAGGGGTGGAGGGGGTGGATGTGGCTTGTGCATCTGCTTTAGTGCTTGCTTTGTGACGTATTGTTTTGATGCCTTTTTCTCAATATTGTGCAATGTTTATGGAAACTTTTATTTTTTCCTGTATTGTGAAGTGCTCTGAGGATGAGTCTTTTTCCTCACTGAAGAGCGCTATATAAGCTCGATTTACTATTATTATTATCTCTTAAATTTTCTTAACACACATGACTTTGCCCTTCTCCACCAGGGAAAACGTGGTGTTCACGGACTCCCTTCAGCAGAATGTCGTAACAGGACAGCTCCAGCCTGTCAGACTGTGGCAAGTACTCAGCACCGTGTGAGGCTGCGCAATGTACACATAAACAAACGGCTGCACACACACTGTCCCACTCGTCAGCGTCATCTCCCCACCCTCGTCCAGCCGCGGCTGCAGGAAGTCGAAGGTCACACAGTCCCCTTCACCCTCTTTCTGCTGGCCAAAGGCCGGCATGCCGCGTGTCAGTGCTGCAAAGTTGTCCGTGCTTGCTGATTTTTTCACTGCTTGTTTGTTGGGACTGGATTGCGCAGAGGAGGAGGAGGAGGAGGGGAGGAGGAGGAAGGAGCGGATTTGATGGTCATGTTCGAGTCTAAAGTTGTGTATGGGTGTAGACAGTGAGGGAGATGCGGCCGGCGGTCAGCAAGACGTTGGCAGGGACGTGCGGAGTATCCTTCTCCTGCTTGTCCTTCACTCTCAGCTCCTGTTGGATGTGGCATGTGGCGGTGGATGTTTCACTGGCCACACCACTATCCACCCCCGCCGAAGACGATGTTTTGCCATGGTGATCCCCGCTTCCTGACGCAGACTTGTGAGAAAGTGCCATGGCTAGGTCAGCGGTGCTGGTCATCAGACAAATCTGCTGTGTGCTCACGTGTAGGTCCAGATCTGACATCACGTTCAGCTCAGCCGTCACGCCACACACCAGGACATGCTGAAAACACCCCACTCCATATAGAAGGACAATAATCATAAACATCATGATATAAGTGTGCTTATGTAGGGACTTCCCAAGGCCATTTTTTTAACAGCACTGCAAAACAAAAATTCAAATGGGACAACTGTAACAGAACAGGTACTGTCTTCGTCCATTCTGGCATGTCATGAACATATGAATGCTTTTCAAAATACAGAGGGATGGGAAGACACTGACAAGGTACAGAGAGATGGGAAGACATGTGACATGGTACAGAGAGAAGGCAGGGGTACAGAAGACATGTGACATGGTACAGAGAGATGGGAAGGCATGTGACATGCTACAGAGAGAGATGGGGAAGACATGTGACATGGTACAGAGAGAAGGGAAGACATGTGACATGGTACAGAGAGATGGGGAAGACATGTGACATGGTACAGAGAGAAGGGAAGACATGTTTGACGGTACAGAGAGAGAGGAAGGGAAGACACGTGACATGGTACAGAGAGAGAAGGGATGACATGTTTGACTGTACAGAGAGAAGGGAAGACACGTGACATGGTACAGAGAGAAGGGAAGACATGTTTGACGGTACAGAGAGAAGGGAAGACACGTGACATGGTACAGAGAGAAGGGAAGACATGTTACATGATACAGAGAGAAGGGAAGACACGTGACATGGTACAGGTACAGAGAGAAGGGAAGACAAGACATGTTACATGGTACAAAGAGAAGGGAAGACCTGTTACATGGTACAGAAGAAGGGAAGACCTGTTACATGGCACAGAGAGAAGGGAGAGGGAGACATGTTACATGGTACAGAGAGAGAGGGAAGACATGTGACATGGTACAGAGAGAAGGGAAGACACGTGACATGGTACAGAGAGAAGGGAAGACATGTTACATGGTACAGAGAGAAGGGAAGACACGTGAGAAGGGAAGGTACAGAGAGAAGGGAAGACATGGGAAGACATGTGACATGGTACAGAGAGAAAGGAAAGACGATGCATGGCACCTTACTGACAGAAGGGAAGACATAAGATACAGACAGAAAGAAAGACACATTGCACAGAGAAAGAAAGATGTGATGCAGAGACAAAGGAAAACAAGTTACATAATAGAGAGAAAGGAAGACGTGTCATGTGGTACAGAGAGAAGGGAAGATATGTTAAATGGTACAGAGACAAGGGAAGACAAGTTACATGATAGAGAGAAAGGAAGACATGTCACATGGTACAGAGAGAAAGGAAGATATGTTAAATGGTACAGAGACAAGGGAAGAAAAGTTACATGATAGAGAGAAAGGAAGACATGTCATATGGTACAAAGAGAAGGGAAGATATGTTAAATGGTACAGAGACAAGGGAAAAACATGTCACATGGTACAGAGAGATGGGAAGACAAATTACATGGTACTGAGAAGGAAAGACATTGGATGGTAAAAAGAAAGGAAGATATCTTACATGGTACAGAGTGAAGGGGAAAACATGTTGCATGGTACAGAGAGAAGAACAAACATGTTGTGTGGCACAGAAAGAAGAGGTGTGTTAAATCACATGGAGAGACGGGAAGACAGGTTCCATCGTAAACAGACGATGGCAGACATGTTACAGGGAAGACATGTTACATGGTACAGACAGAAGAGAAGACATGCTGCAAAGGGAAAACATGTTACATGGTACAGAGAAAATGAAAGAAATGTGTAAATAGTACAGAGACTAGTGAAAAGGAATGACGAGTTACAGAGTACAGAAATAATATGGGAGGCAGGCTGAATAGTAAAAGCAAAGGGAAGACACGTTGCATGGTACAGAGAGAAGGGCAGACATGCCAACATGGTACAGAGAAAAGGAAAGGGCAGAAATGGTACAGAGACAAGGGAAGACATGTTAACATGGTACAGAGAAAAGGAAAGACATGTTAAATGGTACAGAGACAACGGAAGACATGTTAACATGGTACAGAGAAAAGGAAAGAAATGTTAAATGGGTACATAGACAACGGAAGACATGTTAACATGGTACAGAGAAAAGGAAAGAAATGTTAAATGGGTCAGAGACAATGGAAGACATGTTAACATGGTACAGAGAAAAGGAAAGAAATGTTAAATGGTACATAGACAACGGAAGACATGTTAACATGGCACAGAGAAAAGACAAGACATGTTAAAATGGTACAGAGAGAAGGGAAGACATGTTACATGGTACAGAGAGAAGGGAAGACATGTTAAATGGTACAGAGAGAAGGGAAGACATGTGTGTAATGGTACAGAGAGAAGGGAAGACATGTTAAATGGTACAGAGAGAAGGGAAGGCAGGCGACATGGTACAGAGAGAAAGGAAAACATGTTGCATGATTCAGAGACATTGGAAGACATGTTGCAGTGTAAAGAGAGAATTAAGGCATGTTATACAAAAGACACAGAGAGGAGGGATTATACATAACGTACTACAAAGAGAAAAGAAGGCGTTCCACTAAACACAGACAAAGGAAGACCTGTCACAATGTACTGGGAGAAGGGAAGGTATGCTATGTGGTACAGAGAAAAGAAGATGTTACAAGGAACAGAGAGAATGTAAGACATATTCTAGGGACAGAGAGAAAGGAAGAAACATTACATGGTACACACAGAACAAAAGGCATGTGACACTGTACTGAGAGAAAAAAAATATCACATAGTACACAAAGAAAGGAAGATATATATTACATGATACACAGAGACAGGGGAAAGATATGTAACATGTTACAGACAGAAAAAAAAATTGTACATGGTCAAGAGGGATGGGAAACATGAAACAAGGGTACAATGAGAAGACAAACTGCAAGGCACAGAGTGTATAGAAAACATGTTACATGATACTGAGAGAAAGGAAGACCTGTAGTCTGGTACAGACAAGATGGAAGACACGTTACATGGTACAGAAACAAGGGAAGACAGGCAACATGGTAAAGCGAAAAGATGGCACATTGTACAGAGAGAAGGGAAGACATGTTACATGGTACAGAGAGAAGGGAAGACATGTTACATGATACAGACAGAAGGGAAGACATGTTACATAGCACAGAGAGAAGGGAAGACATGTTACAACTTACATGGTACAGATAGAAGGGAAGACATGTTACATGATACAGAGAGAAGGGAAGACATGTGACATAGTACAGCGAGAAGGGAAGACATGTTACATGCTACAGAGAGAAGGGGAAAAAAGTTACATGGTACAGAAAGAAGGGAAGACATGTGACATGGTAAGAGAGAAGGGAAGACATGTTACATAGTACAGAGAGAAGGGAAGACCTGTAACATGGTACAGAGAGAAGGGAAGACATGTTACATGGTACAGAGAGAAAGGGAAGACCTGTAACATGGTACAGAGAGAAGGGAAGACATGTTACATGGTACAGAGAGAAGGGAAGACATGTGACATGGTACAGAGAGAAGGGTCGACATGTTACATGGTATAGAGAGAAGGTAAGACATGTTACATGGTATAGAGAGAAGGGTCGACATGTGACATGGTACAGAGAGAGAAGGTAAGACATGTTACCTGGTACAGAGAAAGGAAGACCTGTTACATGGTACAGAGAAAAGGTAAGATATCTTACATGGTACAGAGAGAAGGGGAAAAAAATGTACATGGTACAGATAGAAGGGAAGACATATTACATGACAGAAAGAGAAGGGGAGATATGTTACATAGTACTGAGAGAAGGGAAGACCTGTAACATGGTACAGAGAGAAGGGAAGACCATGTCACATGGTACAGAGAGAAGGGAGACATGTAACAGGTACAGAGAGAAGGGAAGACATGTAACATGGTACAGAGAGAAGGGAAGACATGTCACATGATACAGAGAAGGAAAGATGTCACATGGCACAGAGAAGGCAACGAATGTTACATGATACAGAGAAGAAAGATACGTTACATGGTACAAAGAAGGAAAGACATTTTGCATAGTTCAAAGAGAACGAAAGACATGTTACATGGTGCAGAGAAAAGCAAGAAGTGTTACATGATACAGAGAGAAGGAAAGACATGTTGCATGGCATAGAGAAAAAGCAAGATGTGTTACATGATACAGAGAGAAGGAAAGACATGTTGCATGGCATAGAGAAAAAAAGCAAGATGTGTTACATGATACAGAGAGAAGGAAAGACATGTTGCATGGCATAGAGAAAAAGCAAGATGTGTTACATGATACAGAGAGAAGGAAAGACATGTTGCATGGCATAGAGAAAAAGCAAGATGTGTTACATGATACAGAGAGAAGGAAGGACATGTTGCATGGTGCAGAGAAAAAGCAAGATGTGTTACATGATACAGAGAGAAGGAAGAGAGATGGTGCAGAGAAAAAGCAAGATGTGTTACATGATACAGAGAGAAGGAAAGACATGTTGCATGGTGCAGAAGGAAGGGAAGACAGGTTGCAGGGTATAGAGAGAAAAGAACAAACTCCATAGTACTGGCACACAGTTACCTGATTCTTGTTCATTCCTGTACACAATGGGTGGTGCCACCACCGTGCAGAGGTCAAAGGCCGTCACTATGGGAATGACTTCCAGCTCCTTCACTGCTGGCCTGCAACAATTGTCGGTGAATTCAACGTTTGAAAAAAGAGTTATAAACTTACATACTCCTACATCCCCCCAGTCAATCGACGTTCGAAACAGAGATCATCATGAGTCAATCCACGTTTGAAACAGACATCAAAGCCTACATTAAAACACAGCGAAACATCATCACACCACTCTGTGTGTGTGTGTGTGTTGAAAAGTTTACTTGCGTGCATGCACATTAGCAATGAAAGAGTGTGTGCACTCCTGTGTGAGCGTGGCATATGCATGGAAGCAAAAGGGAGGGGCTGGGAGGGTGGAGGGTAGATGGGGCGGGTCATATCCACCAACCTGTGTCCCAGGTAGTTGTTCCACTCCAGAGCAGGGATCTGCACACCTGGCGTCACCTGGCTGCTCCTCTCATTGGTGGCCTGCACCACGTCCCTCCAACCGCCTGCTCCAACACAACCCACCTCTAGTATTGTACATAAACAAAACGGAGATCTACGGTTGTGGCACTTGGTACGCTTCAGGCACTTGTTACTTATACGGTATACTGCTAGTTTTTGGTAGGTACCAGAAAATCTAGTTAATTTTGAGGAACTGTGTGTCCAGTTGATCCCAGCTTGAGGCACATACACAATGTCCAGTATGTCATGAATCGTACGCCAAGATGAGACGTTTGAGGAATTGCACAACTGTCTACTATTGGGAGATTTGAGTGGACTGAAAAGACTACAAAAATGAGCAGTCTCTATCAGCAGTTTTTGACTTTTTTTTTGACAAGTGAACAAATTGGGATTGGCATTTTGTCAGTTTTTTACTTTGTTAAAAAAAAAAAAGGGCTGAACTATGCCAATTGTAGTTTTTACTGTGCTTTCTGAACAGGTGCCCTGCAAGAAGCAGAACCGCCCCTCTTCACCCACAGAACGACTGGGTGGAAGTCGTCAGCCTGGCTGTCCCCATGGCCATGGGACCAAAATGGAATGGGTGTGGCAGGGATAGGCTGCCAACTTTCTGGCCCAAAACTGGCAGACTGTACTAGGAACTGACATGCAAATTGAACTCACGCACAGAATGCCATGTAGCACCCGACCAATTTTGGAATGAGCTGCAAAGCTCAAATGGAGAGCAGTTTGTACAAGAGATGCAGGTCTCATACCAAACAGCAATAGAACACAATTTCTGACTAGCGCAGCAGCAAACACTGAAGGCTGTTGAAGTGGCAAATTCAAAGCCGACTTCAGGAGATGTCAAGACGAACAATGAACACGACGACTATTGTTGTAATGAAGATGTGATAAAATGGAACTTTCAAGAATTTTCCAGCTGAGAAGCCAAAGACTAAGCAGTCTCCCCTTCAGAAGGGAAAGCTAACCAAAATGGGTGCTTGTGTCGGATTCCATGTCAGATCAAGAATGAATTTTGAATAATCAAAGAACCACGAGAGGTGTGTTCCTCCACCAAGGAAAAGGAGAACACTGCGCTAGTTCTATGATGGTGCCATACTGTGAACTCACTAAGGGCGATCACTCTGGCTGGCCTAGCTGGGAACTCAGGCAAGGTTAACTCCATGCTCTCCTGATTTTCTTTGGAGGATCCGGATCATTTGCGCCGTTCCATGCAAAGAGGGAATAAGGTGTTTGTTTGGAGAGGCAAGTATGAGAAAACAAAAAATGCATCTGGTCCAGCACACAAACAACAACTCAACTCTCCAATAGTCCATTAGAGGCAGAAACATTCTCTCTCAAAAAAGGAAAAAAAAAAAGTCAACTAGTTAAATGCACCATAAGCAGACAAGCTCTTCTTCAGTCATTTCTAACAGATAAAACAGAAGAAACAAGCACCTGACCTGTGAGTAAAGACTGGCAGTAGCCCACCCCCTTTTGACTCAGTGTGGTGGAAACAAAATGAACAAAACAAGCACACCATCTTACAGTAACATTTGGTCTAAGGCTCACCACCTCTTTATACCATTATGGCTGAAACAAAACAAAGGCTGACCACAACACACACCCCCCCCTCCCCCCCGATCCATTTACTCCCCCCCCCCCCCCCCAAAAAAAAAACACACACAAAAAACCCAGGTTTTCTTTAACTGTTGGACTACTTGAGTATCACCCATATCTATTTCCTGAGCCTGGTGATCAGTCACTCAGTGATTTCATGTTCAGTTTACAGACAGATTGAATGGGAAGAGTGGTGTTAACATAATGCGTCTTCAGAAGGTAGATTTTTTTTTTTTTTTTTTTTTTTGTGCGCTTAGAGTTGATTTTATCAAGATTTTGCGCCTTATAAATACCATGATAATTATTATCATTGTTTAGATGCAGTAGGTGCCATTTGCAATGTATTTATCATAACACAAGCTTTAAAAAATTTTGCACTTTTTTACTATCTTGTTTAGAGTGACTGGCATAAACAGTAAGTGACAGCGGCAGAGGACAGTCAGTCAGTGAGTCACTGAGTCTGACTGTACCTATACTTGTACTGACCTGAACACCAGTGCACACTTACTGATGGGTTTGAATCGATTCAAGCATCAGTGGCGATGCGTATGTGACCAAGTAGTGGTGAGCCTGCGTTAGTGTTTGGATTGATGTTTAGGTCTTCTTGGGGAGGTAAGCAACCACGATGATCATTCATAAACATCAAGAACACACAGACACACACACACATGCAAAGCAAGCAACATCCACCAGAAGATTTTTCTATGAAAAAAATTTGGTGCTATTTGGACCAGCATTTTTTTTTTTTCTAACTATTTACAGTTTATCCTGGCTCTTTAAGTTTGTGAGGAGCTGTAAAAAAGAATGAATCTGGCAGACTACATTAAAGAAACTATGATAGTTAAACAATTAATTAATAACAAACGAAACAAAAATACCGATCAAGGAAGAAACCAGACCAGACCACTGGCCTTCCCAAACAACAACACATTTCAAAGCAGACAAGGCTTACTGAAAGAGCAAAACAACAAACCACACTGACACCCCACCACCAGTTACAGTTTACACAGCAGGGGGCCAGGTAATGTGCGATCAGATGACACAGCCAGTCCAACCCAGCCCACCACTACACACTGCCAAGACACACACCATGACACAGAGGGCCACGTACAACATCACAATCAAAGACAACACACAGAGAAAAAAAATCATCCCACAGCTTGTCACAGCGTACCACAATGTAATGTAGCTCACAGACAACACAGCACAGCACAGCACAGCACAGGGCACCACAGCAACGCAGAAACAACAACACAGCAATGCAGAGCAATGAGAGCGCATCACATTAAAACTTGTTACAACTCAATGCAAACAAACAGAGCAAAGCACATCAGAAACCAACAAAACACAACAGCGCACAACACAACACATCATCTTGGAACTCAAAGCGACACAAAAGGGGCAGAACACACCACATCACATTAGAACTCAGCATGACAGAGCGGAGCAGAACCAATCTCCTCGGCACTCCACAAATCACAACACGGCACATCTGAGACAGTCACATCGATCCTGCAGCCTTCGTGTGCCTGCCAATACCTGAGGAGAGGGCCATAGCGTGCAGGGTCAGCTGGTACTGCCTGTCCTCCACACACGACCCTGTCTGCTGGGTCATGCCACACTGCAGGGCTTGGTGGAACAAGTCGCGCTGCACCGGGTAGCGAGGCAGGGGGTTGTCGGCGTAGGGCTGCACGTGGAGCGACGCCCACTGAACCAGCAAGAAGTCATGGCTTAATGTGGAGGCAGGCTCGCTGCTCTGAGCATCGCCGCTTGCAGAGAAGGTTTCCGTCACTGGGATGAAGAGACGCAGGGCGGCAACATCAACATACAGCAACGGCAAAGTGTGGGAGGACACCAGGAGAGAAGAGGCTTCCCTGGGCCTGGCTGAAGGTTTGTCTCTAGCCAGGTGAAGTGGTGCCACCTTTGGCGACGCCCCATACCAGGTCTGCCACAGACTCAGGGCGTGTTTCAAGGTCGGGAAATGAACCACCAGGTCCACAGGCTCCACCCTGACGCACACCTCGCTGACAAACTGATGGAAGTACAGGCCGTCCCCAGCAGGGCTGTCCTCCCTGTCCAGCAGGCTGGTCACGTCCACGTTCTTCTTCATCTTCTTACGCACGCTCTTGCACAGCGCCCGGGTCAGGGTGAGAGAAAAGAAGCCGTGCATGTTGTTGGCGGTGAAGGGTCCTGGGCAGGGCAGGGAAGCGGTCAGGCAGCGACTGTCGGTCCGACGTCCACCCTTTGTTGCTGTGGACGTGCACGGACTGGGGAGGTCCCCCTGGACGTGGAGAACAGGACAGGACATGCTGCGTCCTTCACACGGTCGCCGGCTTCACTGCAAACACCACAGCAGTCACTGCACTGGAATTTCATCACGTCACAAGAGAAAGGAAAGAAATAGTAATAACTTTTTGGGACAAAAATTACATTCTGATGTTCACATAAAAAACATAAAATGGAATTTTTGATACTTAAAGTAGATTTCTGATACACTTACATGTGCAAAAAAACACATTGTTCCCAGTTGGTGTGGAACATCACCAAAAAAAAGCAAAAAACAAACAAACAAAAAATACGAATTGGGAGAGCAGAGAGTTAATTCACCCCTATTCCACCAAATCACCCAGTGTGGTCACCCTCAGTGAGCTCACAACCTTACACCCTGATCGAATGAGTTCAGTGTTTGTCCCTCTTCTTGACCAAACTGGAATGAGGGAGGGCATCCTAATGCTTTGACAAGTTAGTATTTCGTAAAACAACTTTCAGTTGTGAAATTCTTTTCCTTCTTACTACCTGTCCAAACAAGTGTCTGAATAATAAGAAGATTAGCAGGATCAAACTAACTGAAAGACTATCCATCTCAGAGTCAACTCACACAAGAATGTCATTGTTACAGTTCTCTGACTGAGAGCTTGACGCCCAAATGGCCTTAAATGGTCTCTTCAATAGTCTGGAAGCTTAAAGCTTAAAGCATAATCCCTGCTTTCCCCTCAAAGGCTCCTTACCAAACAAAGAGCCAAATTCAGAAAACAAAACACTCTCAGAATCAGGAACAGGAGAAGACTTTTACCATATATAAAAACACATAAAATTTTGTGCATAAACCATATGTCCAAATGTGGGTCATAAAACACTTAGTCAAGGAAACAGTTGGTTAGATGAGAGTAATTCAGTTTGTACAAGCTGTGAATAACCAACGACCAGATCAGTCTGGAAATGTAGCTATGTGAGCTACTACCTGATCCCACACTTAGGATAAAAGCAAAAAAATGTCCTGAAGTAGGCCACAAAACACATAGTCAAACAAATGGCAGGCTTGGAAGGCTGTTAACACAAACTCCAGTTACATAATGTCCAATCACTCTTGAAATGAGCTGTGTGAGCTATCACCAGACCCCACACTTAGAAGATCAGCAAAAATGTCTAAATGTGGGTCAACAAACACATAGTCAAGAAATGGGAGAATAGGTGAATTATTAATATAAGCTCTGGATCACGTATGCCCAAATCACTCTGGCAATGTATCTATGTGAGCTACTACCAGACTCCACACCTCTGAATACAAGCGATACTGTTATAATGTGTGACAAAAACACACAGTCAAAAAAGTGGCAGGTAGAGAGGGCATTTACACAACTTCTGGTAACCAATGATGATAAGTACACACTGGAAGAGAGAGAGAGAGAGAGAGAGAGAGAGAGAGAGAGAGAGAGAGAGAGAGAGAGAGAGAGATAATGTTGCTTATTGTCAGGCCAACCGCAAAGAGCCATATCAGGCTGTCACTGTTTTGAAGTCAACTCTCAAGTCATATAAATATTAACAACACACACACACACACACACACACACACACACACACACACACACACACACACACACACGCATAGACTCCCAGAGTTACCTGTGACCATATCTGCTGATGTTCACATTTCCCACTGTTGCCTTCAGCTTGCTGTACACCTGCTGTATGTCGCAGGAGAGAGCCATGTCCTCCACTGCCACGCACACCTCTTCTGAACACACCCAATACAGCACAGTAAACTTTGCCGCCATGCACACCTCTTCTGAACACACCCTATACAGCACAGTAAAACTTTGCCGCCACACACACCTCTTCTGAACACACCCAATACAGCACAGTAAACTTTGCCTCCACGCACACCTCTTCTGAACACACCCAATACAGCACAGTAAGCTTTGCCGCCATACACACCTCTTCTGAACACACCCAATACAGCACAGTAAACTTTGCCTCCACGCACACCTCTTCTGAACACACCCAATACAGCACAGTAAGCTTTGCCGCCACACACACCTCTTCTGAACACACCCAATACAGCACAGTAAGCTTTGCCGCCACACACACTTTAAAACAGTCGAACTCACAGTCATGTACACCTCTTCTGAACACACCAAACAGAGTTAACTTACCTTCACACATAACTCTTCTGCAGACACCTAATGCAATCAACCTCATCGCTACAAACACCTCTTCTGAGTACACCAAGCACAGTCAACTTCACTACCACAGACACTTCTTATGAACACACCCACAACATTTCCTAATGCTACTGCTGCACACACCTCTTCTGAACACACCCACAATATTTCCTAACTTTACCGCTGCACACACCTCTTCTGAACACACACCAAAACATTTCATAACTTTACCGCTGCACACACACTCTCTCTGAACACACCCCAAAAACTTTTCCAACTTTACCGCTGCACACACCTCTTCTGAACACACCCAAAACATTTCCAACTTTACCGCTGCACACACCTCTTCTCTGAACACACCCACACATTTTCCAACTTTACTGCTGCACACACCTCTTCTGAACACACCCACAACATTTCCAACTTTACTGCTGCACACACCTCTTTCTGAACACACCCAAAATATTTCCAACTTTACTGCTGCACACACCTCTTCTGAACACACCCAAAACATTTCCAACTTTTCTGCTGCACACACCTCTTCTGAACACACCCAAAATATTTCCTAACGCTATTGCTGCACACACACCTCTTCTGAACACACCCAAAACATTTCCAACTTTACTGCTGCACACACCTCTTCTGAACACACCCAAAACATTTCATAACTTCACTGCTGCACACACCTCTTCTGAACACACCCAAAAACATTTCCAACTTTACCGCTGCACACACCTCTTCTGAACACATCCAAAATATTTCATAACTTTACTGCTGCACACACCTCTTCTGAACACACCCAAAAACATTTCCAACTTTACCGCTGCACACACCTCTTTCTGAACACACCCAAAACATTTCATAACTTCACTGCTGCACACACCTCTTCTTCTGAACACACCCAAAACATTTCCAACTTTACCGCTGCACACACCTCTTCTGAACACATCCAAAACATTTCATAACTTCACTGCTGCACACACCTCTCTTCTGAACACACACCAAAACATTTCCAACTTTACCGCTGCACACACCTCTTCTGAACACACCCAAAACATTTCCAACTTTACCGCTGCACACACCTCTTCTGAACACACCCAAACATTTCATAACTTCACTGCTGCACACACCTCTTCTGAACACACCCACAACATTTCATAACTTTACCGCTGCACACACCTCTTCTGAACACACCCCACAACATTCATAACTTTACCGCTGCACACACCTTTTCTGAACACACCCACAACATTTCCAACTTTACTGCTGCACACACACACCTCTTTTGAACACACCAGACACAATTCTTCACTTCCTAGTCACCACACCACCCAGGGACATGCAGAGTGTGAGCTGCACTGCAGCAGCGTGATGAAAAGCATGATACCAGTTGCTACAGCGGTGGCCACATACCTGGTGCTAGTGGCGAGCAACAGTGTTATCTACAATGTGCATCACTGCCCACCGCTTGCACTTCCTGCACAGCTGACCATTGTGTTGCTGCCTCTACAGTAATCGATGTCATCCCCCTCTTCATCCAGCTGCCATCGCTAGTTATCATCGTTTTTAGAGTGGCCACCCATCACTCATGGCGGACAACACAGACGATGCAACAAAGGATTCAGACATTCTTCAACACCTGTCTGAGGCGCATCTACAAAATTTCAGTGGCAGGAGAAGATCCAAAATGATCTGTGGGAGCGTGCGGGACAAGAACCAGTGGCAAAGTAGATACTGCGAAGGAAGAGGGGCTGGATCGGACACACCCTCAGGAAGCCAGTGTCCAGCACCACGCCAAGCCCTGACCTGGAACCCGCAGAGAAAGAGGAAGAGAGGCCGGCCTTGTAACAGCTGGAGGCGAGACACTGAGGCGGAGCTGAAGCAACAAGGGACCAACTGGACTGGAATGGCCAGAACAGCCCAGAACAGAGCGCGATGGTGAAGGTCGTCGATGATGGCCTATGCTCCACCGGGAGCGATGGGCATAATGAATGAATGACCCATCACTCACAGCTCGGAGCTCGATCACCGCTATTTCACAGCACAGCTCATAATGCAGCTCATAGCTCAGCCGAAGCCATTCAGGCCTAACCATGACAATTTCAAAGAGAACATACTGACCTTTCTGGCTTGGATTCAAAAGACACTTACCACAGTCTCAGACTGAAATGGAAATCCAAAGCACCATCTTCATCATCCTCATCGATCAATTTACAAAAATAAAAGTTTCATATTCCGAGGCCTTTTAAGTCCTGCTCTGATGGTGACCTCAGTTTCGATGTCCTCTCCATGTCTGTGACTATGGTTTCATTCTGTAAGGGTCACTGGTATCCGTGAGTCCAGGGGGGCTGTCGTTGGACAGACATGATGGCACCCTCCGGAGGGAAAGCTCACTCATGCTGGCTCCATGAACAAGCAATTATTGTCATCAGTCGGCAGCTTAGAGGTGGTGTCCTAGTATGTTGGATCAGACCAGTGGAACCCACAACCTCCCAGTAGGGCCGGGCTGTGGCTGTGGATGGGGTGTAGTAGTAAGTGGCATGGGTGCACTGCCACTGAGGTGGCACAGACGATGGGACAGACAAAAAAACCCCTAAAACACTCACCTGTATTGTTGACAGTAAAAAGGCCCAGAGTAAGTCGCGGAGAACACACTGCAGCCAAACGGTCAGCTTGACCCCAGCGTTACCGGCCAGATCCGTGGACAACAGGGTGTGCAAGGGACTGGTATGAGACACTTCATCCGACACGTCCGTGGTGAGGGCTTCCCCCACATCAGGAGTGCCCCCTGTCAGCGACGTCTCAGGCTGCATGTGGCTGCTGCCTTGTTCTCCCCCAACGCCACCCCCTCCTTCCTGTTCTGTGTCGCCTCCACTCATTGGCTGAGTGGCGTAGTGCTTCGGGACAAGCTGGTGCATGCAGTGCTCTGCCAGCTGCCAGGTAGCGCCACCTACGTCAGTCAGCACTTCCACAGTCGGCTTAGCACTTCTATCTGTACAAAGACAAGAAAGACCTCTTGACAACACAGTAACTATGAAAAACAAACAAACAAACAAACAATCCACCACTAACCTCAGTATTTCCCCCTGTAAGCAATGTCTCCATTTCCAGGTTCTAAAGCAACAAGAAGCAGCAGGAGAGGCTAGAAAGAAGAGGGCACAGCCACACGAGGACAGAACAAACAAACACCACCACAACCCACACATAGTACTCACCACCAGCAGCTGCTATAAGGTCTGCCGCTCCACACTTGGCCTATACTGCCACCACAGGCTTTGAACCTCGTCAACCAAGGGACCAAACAGCAAACTCTCTACTGTGTCCAGACATGAAAGAATGCCAGCAGCTGAACTTAAACAAATCTTAAATAAATGTTAGCGAACCGCCAAGAGAAACGTGGACAAACAAGTTACAAGACAAAACACAACACGTTTCGACCTCTTAGGTCTTTGGGCAAGACACAAACAAATAATACAACGAAAAAATGTTTCAACGCCTCCCTACCTTGCGCTGAAGAGTGAAGAGATCGAAGCTGAGTACCAAATTCATTCATTTTCGTGTGTATTATTTGTTGTGTCTTGCCTGAAGAAGACCTAAGAGGTCGCAACGCGTCGTGCTTTGTCTTGTGACTCGTTTGTCCATGTTTCTCTTGGCGGTTCACTAACATTTATTTAAGACTTATTTAGATTTCTGCCTGCAGTCGTGTCACTTTGCAAGTAGCTGAACTTAAAGTATCCATGCCTGACTGAAACAGACCTGCCACCCAAACTGTGGTGCATCCACTGCCAAAATGAACTGAACACTCCCATGTATATCAAAGCACAAGTCCTTTACACCAGCTGCCATAGCACAGAGGGTTAGTGTCATGGACTGTGGACTGGGAGGTTGTAGGTTTGATTCCCCATACCAGCCATGAATTGTGTGATTTTTCAGCCTTGATCGGCTCCTACCCTGGTCTGATGTTATCTCTTATCCCAGTGGTTCCAACTTTTTCTTTGTAAGCAGGAAATCAAGTTAATTCAGATGGGACATTGGAACTTGCTTGGTCATCCAGGGAACAAAGTTCTGAAGAAACCATGCGTAATTAAAATTTCCAGACACACCAACATGCTTCCAGCAGTTGGTAAGTCTTTAGAGAACAACAATTGCCTGTTAACACCTACAACAACAATAAAAAAAACTGAACGTGAGCAACACATTCCAAACAATCCATAACACTCCTACAACGATAGCAACACAGAGGCCAGTTTATCTCCAGCACCATTTACCTGGCTGGGTGACAGACTGATGTGCAGGGGCTGCAAATCCACATGAAGACACAGGGCCAGCGACTGGATGATGTCAGAGGTCGGAGGGTTGTACTGCACAGTGGCGCCCACTGTGGAACTGATGCCGAGTCCAGCGATCACTGACGGACTGGCTCTCCCTGGGTGAAGCGTGTAGACACTCCAGTCGCTCATCTCCACCGTCCATGGCAGTTTTTCACCTAAGAAACAAAAATTATCAAACTTATTTCAATTTGTACTGAAGCCCCCTCCCCCCCCCCTTTGTTCTTTAAACATATCACAATAAAATACAAAGTGTCTGTTCTTCACTGACGTGTCATATTGTGCAACTTCATCAACGCTTTTGCTGCGTCATTAACTCCATCATACTTGACTAAAAGACAAAATAGTAAAGTCAACCGATCAGAATTATCCACCTTCATCTCTGTGGAGTGCATTCCCTTGTTCTTGGGCCACTGAGCACATCCTGAGTACATTTTAACTTGTTAAGTTGCCCGAAGGGTGTTTTAAAAGAATACATGTTCTCATAAATTTCATTTGCAAAAAAATGATAAATTTTGCAAAAACTGAACTTAAACCACTCATATATTTCCTACATGAATACATAAGTACGTGAAAGATCTTAAACCAGAAAAACTGGTCAAATTTTGATTCTGTCTTTTGCACCCTAATCAGGAAAGAGCACTCCATGTATCTATGTAATAGGTGAGAAATGGATACATTAGGAAAAAAAAAAAAAAAAAAAAATACTGCCCTGAAACGATGTAGGGCTTTCCCCTGGACCCCAGCAACATGCTACTCACTGAGCAGACCCCCGTGCAGGGTGGTGATGGGGATGTCCTGCAGGACGTCCATGGTGGTGCTGGCCACGCTGTGAACGCTGACCGTCGGCACCCCCATCACCAGCACCTCCTCCACACTCCCCTGCTGCCACGCCATCCGCACGTTGGCCGGGATGTCGCCGCTCGCCTCCGCCACACACACACGACGTCTTGGGCACAAACACGCAGCTGGACTTCACGTCCACCTGGGAACATACACCAGCATCATCGTCATTCATTTACCTGGGCTTGACCAGCCCAGACCACTAACAAATTCATCTGGGGCGTGTTCAAAGCAGATGTATACACATACCTCAACAAAAAACATCTGAAAGAAAAACAAACCCAGAAAGAGAATAAGAGCTTAGTGATCACAAATTGTACTTTACTTATCAAAGGAGGAAGTATGACACAAGTATGAAACAGATATATATATATCTACAATGTTCGACAATATTCGTATCATTGCCCCGTCCTGTGTTTGTGTGTGTGTGTGTGTGTGTGTGTGTGTGTGTGTGTGTGTGTGTGTGTGTGTGTGTGTGTGTGTGTGTGTGTGTGTGGTCTATGCAGGCGCTCGTGCGTTTGGGTGTTTGTGAGCATGTACACAACTCAGAACGATGGTGGTTCTCGTGCGTGGTCTCCTTTTCTCCACCCCCTATGGAACAGGCACCTGGTGGAAGTTTTTCTTTTGCTGTTTCTCCGAACGTCGAATCCCCACCCCACCCACCCACCCACTCCACCCAGTGCACGCTCTCTCTCTCTCTCTGTCTCTCTCTGTCTCTGTCTCTCTCTCTCTCTCACGTTTCATATGTTAAGATTGTGGTATGTGGTGGCAGTCTAAATTATCGTCAACCTATTGTCAATCCGTGGCCCCCTCACCCTTCACTCCCATCCTAAGTTTATGTTTCTTATTGATGAAATGTTTTATACTCAACGTTTTATTTTAAAGTAAACATTTTTATTAAGGTGCCTGCTGCGTACGTTCGTGATTCGTGTTCAGGATCTTAGGGTGGAGAATGCGAGCGTTTTACTGCCACAGTCTGTTGCCCCTGGCGAAGGCGATTGGGGCCGAAAATTTGGGATATTTTAATCTTGTTGTTTGGATTTTTATCTAATTTGACTGTTTTTATATATATATATATATATGTAAATAAACAAACCATGGAACAGATATATATATATATATATATGTAAATAAACAAACCATGACAGAGAATGAGAACATAGTGATAACAAATACATACATATAGAGATAGTAGATAGATGAGGTAAGGTAAGGTAATGTTGCTTATAGCCCAGCCAACCACAAAGGGCCATATCAGGGCCGTCACCAGGTTAAAATCAACTCACAAGTCATTCATTCACACAACAGATGGATAGATAGATAGACAGACAGATATAGATGTGTGTGCGTGTGTGCGTGTGTGTGTGTGTGTGTGAGTGTGTGTGTACGTGCGTGTGCATGCATGCGTGTGTGCATGTGTGTGCGTGTGTGTGAAAGGTTTTTTTCTCCTCATATATCAATTCATATATCTCCATGTCTTAAAACTAGAACTTACATTTATTTAGTCGCAGGTGGTCGCAAACACATTTACACATTCAAGACTACTAACTGTAACGCACCACATATCAGCACTATGACAAACCTATCCATTAAATCCATTACACCTCCTCTCCAGGTCTACACCAAACCAGCGAAGAACTGCCCACCTGAACATGCATCATGCGCAGAAGAGGAAAGGAAGAGGTCAGCAGTTTGGTCAGGTGGTCCAGGGAGCCGGCAGGAGGACTGTGGGATTCCTCCTCACGCAGGCCGGCACTGCCCAGGAAGGACTGGGTGGGGGGGGGGTGTGGGGGAGTGGGAGAACAGACGAGAGGTGGTGGGCTGGGTTTGGGAGCTGCCCGACCTCACCGACACTGAAACAAACAAAAAAAAAGCAGAGCCTGATGTTGCTCTTCAGCCACGCTTGTTTAGTTGTGGTACATATCCTCAACAACACTGCTAGCAATACAAAGTAAAGGAAAAAAAGATTCCCGTTAAGTGCTCTGCCTCTTGGTAGGAAACAGTTGAAAATTCTCATCTCAAAAAAAAAAAAAAAAGAAAAGAGAAAAAAAAATAAAAGGAAAAGCAAAACAAAACAAAACAAAACAATACTGCTGGCATAACTTCAGTTTTCAGAGCGGCCAGTCTCTAAAGAAGCTCGAGGGGAATATTCTGAAAACTGAGAGGAATTTCTGACAGCTGAGAGGAACACATCACTGTCACACCCCAAAAACAAAACAATGACATTCCAGACACTTTATTTTCTATCTTTTTGTCAAGTACTTTCACGGAATCACAGTCTCAGCCAATCCATTGTTGCTCTTTTACATTTTTGAAGCACACTGTCACTGAGCTTCACTGTATGACTTGGCTCCTTTTTGGCACTTCAGAATCATCAGTGCCTCTGTGGTGTCTTGACCCCAGCAGGGACTGAAAATCTGTAAGGTTCTTCCTGACACGACTGAACACTTTCACAGTCCGAATTGCTGACTGGGATGAACAGCAGTGCCATCACGACAGCAGAAAGCAACCTAAATCTGCACTTCTGTTCTGACATGTTTTTCTTCTTTTTTCTGCCTCGGCTTCAATTGGTCCTGCAGGTCATTTTGACATGATGGCAGTGGAAGAAACTGAACCCAAAGTAAGTTTCCAATGTACAGCAGATGTGCAAACCCTGTGAATAAACGGACTTTTTCTCATGAACAGAATTTTTTTTTTTTACGTCAAGTGGAACAGCAGAATGACATGCATTTGAGCATAATAAATTCTGCCGAAAGAAGGACGGTTGGCAGCTCTGTGTTTTTGCTGAAAACAAAGGGGTCTCACTAAGGAAAAGCAAAAATGCCCAAAACTCTAAAGGCAAAGGGGATGGGAGAGGGTGGGTGTGGTCCATGCACCACCACAAACCCCTCCTCTCCTCCCAGCGTTTTGAAGTTTTCACTCAAAACGTGCAGTCTGACTCATTTTTCTGCTTCATGTGGCGAACTGCTGGTTGTTCAGTCCGGCCACATCCTACAGCTTTTGTCAATGTCCTTCACCTTCACAGCATCCTGTCAATGCGCGCCACTACAGCATGACTTTATCTGGCCTGCAATCCTACAGACAAAACGGTGACAGCTCACTCTTCTGAAGAAGGTTATGTGACATCTCCTGAGGTCAGTGTTATCAACTGGCATTAGAATGACCAATGCTCCACTGATCCATTGCTCCCCCTCCTCCCTCCAGACTCCCCCCCCCCCCCCCCCCCCCCATCTTGATCCCCTCTCTTACTTCCACTTTCCAGCCAAAATTGCAACAGACTAAAAAGAACCACTCACTCTGTGAACTGCCCGGCTGCAGCGGAGAGAGGTAGCTTTGGCGAGAGGCATGTCCACAGCCGCGGCGACGGTGGCAGGGTCAGCTGCGGCGGGGGACCTGAAGGGCTGCTTCCTGGGTGCATAACTGAACCACTGAAGCAGCGCTGGGTCCACACAGCCGGCCACACCCTCCATGCTGACCACCAGGACGGCAGGGGCTGGAACAGGGAGGACACACCCACACTCAATGATGACACAGCCCTAGCGTTGACCTGGACAGCTGCTTTCCACTGTTTTCACCACAAGCCATCATCATCATCAACATCATCACACCAAGGTTCCATGTGTGAACGCATGCATAACAACTTCCACACATGTAAAATCCCATCAACTTTTGGTATGGATAACATGTTATACATAGCATGCATCCTGCATGAGAAATTGAAAGAATGAAGGAAGTAAGGAAACTGAGTGAACGATATTGACAGGATGACTCAGGGAAACAATAAATGAAGCACCGACAGTCAGCTCTTCAGTCAGCACTACCCAGTAGGCAGCCTGTTGTTTAGATACGAGTGTGGATAGTCAGTGCTTTGAACCTTTGGCATGGCCCTTTATAAATACTTTGTTATCATTATCACAAGAAATACAGCAAGGTCTCTCTCTCTCTCTCTTTGTGAGTGTTTGAATGAATCTCAGCGTAACTTGCTTTTCAACAACGTCAGTACAATAAGCATTCCTTTTAGAACCTTGTGCTCTATACATTGTTCTTCCTGCTGCTCACAGGAGAATACATGGACATTTCATGGCAAAAAAGTAGCATCAAAAGCAAAAAGCTAAACAATAAAATCATGATCAAGATAAAAAAAAAAAAAGCAGCATGTAATTCAACAGTAAAGTAATTACCATTACTGACCTAAGTCCAATGAAGATGAAAAACAAGCAGCTTGTAATTCAATTGTAAAGTAATTGTCATTATTGACCTTAGCCCAATGATGTAGTCTCCTACATAATATAACACACACACACACCTGGCATATCTAAGGGTGATAACAGACAAATGGACTATTATTGACACAGGGACTATTATTGACACAGACAACAAATGGACTATTATTGACACAGACTAGTAACTTTTACTCCAAAAGGAGGTGAAGGCACATGTAAAGAGGAAGAGGCGCACTGCAATCATAAGGTTAAGAACATGCGACTGTAAAGGTTCACGAGTTCAAATCATTTGTAGTGTGTGTGTGTGTGTGTGTGTGTGTGTGTGTGTGTGTGTGTGTGTGTGTGTGTGTGTGTGTGTGTGTGTGCGTGCGTGTGTGTGTGTGCCTGCACCTGCTTGTGTGGGGGGGTGCACATGCGCATGAGAGTGTGTTCGTGTGTGTGCGTGTATGTGTGTATGTGCGTGCACGTGTGTGCGCGCATGTGTGTGTGTGCACCGTGCATGCATGCGAGTGTGTGTGTGTGTGTGTGTGTGTGTGTGTGTGTGTGTGTGTGTGTGTGTGTGTGTGTGTTTTTAATGGCTTGAAAACCCTCTGTCCGCCAAATAGTAAACAGATATCTGATTCAGTTCTGGAAAGATTACGGGGGCAGAAGAAAGAAAGGGCTGGGCCCCCCTTCCACGATGCAGTGCCCTCCACACAGTCATCTCTAAAAGCTCACTGCCCCTAAGAGTTACGCTATGAGACATCCTTTCACAACAATAAAGAAAATTCATATTGCAAAAGATTTTTACACAACCACTCTCTCGAACACTTCATCAATACCTTTACCAGTTTATCGCTGTTTTTTTTTAAAATTCATTAAAAAAAAATTTTCTTTTTAGTTTATCACTGCTATGCAAGTGGCACCCAATCCTTCCTTCCCTCCACTGTAAGCACATGTCAGCACAGGGCATGCATACGACAAGGTTGGGGGTCCCCACTTCAGTGGTGGAGGTGTGGTGGGGAGTCTGCAGAGTGAAGGCCACACACTCCGCCCCCTCCATCAGGCAGGAGGCGGGCTGGAGTTGGAAAGCTGTTTTGTCCACCACTGTGCTGCTGTCCACCGGGCCGAACAGCACGGGCACGCTCACAGCCGCCTCCTCGTCCCTCCCTGCAGCACAACCAGCACACATCCTGACAATCACAACACGTGACAATCGCAACACGTCTTCACAATGATCACACACCCTGACAATCACACACGTCTTCACAATGACAATCGCAATCACAACATGTCACAATGATCACACACCCTGACAATCGCAACACGTCTTGACAATGATCACACACCCTGACAATCGCAACACGTTGATAATGATCACACACCCCTGACAATCACAACACCCTTGACAATGACAATCGACAATCACAACACATCTTGACAATGATCACACACAATCCTGACAATCGCAACACAATCGTCTTCACAATGATCACACACCCTGACAATCGCAACACACATCTTGACAACGATCACAAACCCTGACAATCGCAACACATCTTGACAATGATCACAAACCCTGACAATCACAACACATCTTGACAACGATCACAAACCCTGACAATCGCAACACATCTTGACAATGATCACAAACAATCCAACATGTCTTCACAATCGCAACACAATCGCAACACATCTTGACAACGATCACAATCACCCTGACAATCGCAACACATCTTGACAACGATCACAAACCCTGACAATCGCAACACATCTTGACAACGATCACACACCCTGACAATCGCAACACATCACAATGATCTTGACAATGATCACAAACACACCCTGACAATTGCACAACACATCTTGACAACGATCACAAACACCAATCGACAACAATGATCACACACCCTGACAATCGCAACACATCTGACAATGATCACAAACCTTGACAATCACAACACATCTTGACAATGATCACAAACCTTGAATCACAACACATCTTGACAATGATCACAAACCTGACAATCACAACACATCTTGACAATGATCACAAACCCTGACCATCACAAAAATCTTGACAATGATCACAAACCCTGACAACAACAAAAAGAAACCAGCCCTGACAAAAACAAATCCTGACAACCATGATAAACTCCAATATAAACTCATAAAAACAGCAAATCCTGACAACCACGACAAACTCCAATATAAACCCTTAAAAACAGCAAATCCTAACAAACACACAACAAACTCCAATATAGACCCATAAAAACAGCAAAATCCTGACAAAAAAAAGCAATTTTACTACTAAAAACAGTTTAACAATATTTTACATGTCCAAACAAATGCTTTCTCCCCACTCGGAGTGGAACAATGCCATATTATCAGGATCCCCTTAAAAAAAAAATTGGCTGCAAGCAGGTGGATCACTCAATCTCAATTCCAAATATGCCAGCCACAGCGATCGTCCCTAGTAAGTAAACAGCACTGCACATTTTAGAGCTAGCTCAGTTTTCATCCCTTTTCCCAATTTAGCGGGAAGGTGGAAATATGTCCCGGTGTTTGGGAAGGCAAGTGTTTCCAAAACAACTTTCAGGAGTAAAAATTCTTTTTTCTCCTACTTACCTGTCCAAGACCAATGCCTGAATGTGGAAAAGAATGGTGGGAGCACGCTCACTGGAGTCATTAAGCTCTCTTGTTATGAAAACGTCCTTGTACAGTTTTCAGCCAACAATACCACTCCAAAGGCTCTAATAGCCATTAAGGATATGATCTCTCTAAATAACCAGGAGGCAAATGCAAAGTCCCTGCCCTCTCTCTAAAGGTCAAAAAGATCCACAGCAAGAAAAATCAATCAAGGACAAACATTTTCAAGATCAAGAAAAGAGGATGACCGAAAAAGTAAGTGCTGAAGGTGCAAATTAAATAAGAACTCAAACTTTCACACCAAATTCAACTGTGTCAATGGCAGCTTGAACCAAGAGCCAAGACGAATATGCACCAACAGAAAAAAAAAAGGAATGAAAATTGGCAGGGTAGGCAAATGATCATTTAAGCAACATCACTGTGGACAAAACAGGCCCACAAGACAGCTACCCAATGCTGTTTGCTGATAAAGGCGCTGTGACTGGTGGTTTCAAGATGGATTTAATGGTCAACAGTAGCATGGTACTTCTGGACACCGCACTGCTCTTTGACCAAAAGGCCATCGGTTTCCAGCTTCCTCATCAGAGACTTGGGCTGATCATTCGCTTCCAGAGGCAGCTGGTCAGAGCTACTGGACGATAATTTGAAGGGTTGGTAAGGTCTTTCTCAGGCTTGGGAACAGGAATGATCAAGGTTTTGTGTCAGGAGGGTCCAGATATGACTGCAGACGTAAGGTGGGGGTTTGGAGACAGCATTCTGGGAGATGCTTCAAAAGCTGGCGATGGACGTCATCAAGGCCAGGAGCAGAATCGCTGCAGGTTTGCAGACCTGATTTCAGTTCATCAATTAAACATGGTAGGATTGCAGACTTCAGAGGTACCAGAGAAGAAGTTACAGGGAGACTTTTTTTTGCACTGAAAGAGTTCACATCATCCCATTGGAAGTTATACACACAAAAACAAGGAGCGACAGAAATACGGACAGACACAAAGAAAAGATGAGCGGCAGGCAGGTCACAGGGCAGGGACAGGGCAGGGATGGGTTGACGTACGTGGTGTGTGCACCAGCAGCTGAAGGGAGGAGAGACTGCCAGTGTAGGCCTGCACCAAGGCGGTGTGACAAACCCTCAGCTCCACACCGCACACCGTCAGCTCCAGGCTGCTCAGGCTTTTTGCATCTTCGCCTGAAAACATGCCATACAAAGAGTGTGATGCTCTCTTGGCATCTTCTTTTCCACTGCTATGTGTAATGCAAACCACTTTTAAACACACACATGCACACCTACACAATGGCATCAAAGTCTACAAAAGTGTATCGTTCTTTTCTATGTACACAAGATCATGCTTGACATCAATGTAAACTGCACCTCATTTTGCAGGTTTTCACATTTTTTAAGTCTAAGTGGACACACGCTATGTTTTCATGTCAATAAAATGGTACTTTGACTCACATACACACATATGTACACTCAATGCACCCACACACACACACACACACAAGCACACACATGCACGCACATGCACACATGCACACATGCACAAGTGAAACAGAACTGGCATCAACATGTTGTTTTCAGCTTTCATCAACAAAAATGCAATTTGGTTAAAATTTTTTTCAATCACGATCTCCATATTCAGCTTAAATAATGACCCACACAAATAAAAATACAATTACAGCATTTGTCTTCTTGTGGATTCCTCTAACTTTACTCAGAGTGATCTTCAGGAAAAAACCTTGAACAAAAGCACTAACTTTTTCTTATACTTACCTGTCCAAACAAATGCCTTATCCCTCCTCCTTAAGAACATCAATGCCTTATCCCTCCTCCTTAAGAACATCAATGCCTTATCCCTCCTCCTTAAGAACATCAATGCCTTATCCCTTCTCCTAGAGAACATCAATGTCTTATCCCTCCTCCTTAGAACATCAATGCCTTATCCCTTCTCCTTGAGAACATCAATGCCTTATCCCTCCTCCTTGAGAACATCAATGCCTTATCCCTTCTTTTTGAGAACATCAATGCCTTATCCCTTCTTTTTGAGAACATCAATGTCTTATCCCTTCTCACTGAGAACATCAATGCCTTATCCCTTCTCACTGAGAACATCGCCCTAGACCATTAGGATGTCCCAACAAAGCAACTGGTGCAGAAGCAAATAAAGTTTGGAGAAAGGAAGGAAACGCCATGATCTTTTGTTTTGTTTGCTTTACCTTAAGGTTGTCTGAAGTAAATTGCCCAGCAGACAGTGAAGGGATATGTGTCTGAACGTACCTGACGCGGACAACACCATAAAGGAGTCTAGAAATATCCTTGCAGCATGTGCAGATGGAAGTTCCAAGCCAACACACCAGAGTTGGCACGTTAGCTTGTCGTGAAAAGACAGGAAACTGACACACAGTTCACAACACACAACGAAGTGTAAATCATGGGAAGTCAGCTTAAAAAGCTGGTCCACTACTGAAACATCTTGAGGGAAGCTTTAGATCCTTTCTCTCAGTTTTTTTTGCTGGGACATCATCAAGGGCAATGATTGATAAGGCATTTTTTGGTATAAGAAAAAAAAACCCACCTTATTTTAGTTAAGCAAAAACAAAAAAAAAAGAAACTCCTAATTCCATGAACTCACCGTGAGAAGGGAAGAGGTCTGGTATCAGGGACAGGCGGTGAGTGGATCTGCCAGACCCAGGATGTGTCCATGACGACAAGAGCTGCACCGCCGCCAGCAGGCCGGCCTTGGACATGGCCAGTGTGACCTGGGGGATCTCGTAGCTGTGCTCCCATAGAGACAAGTGTGAGTTGTTCCTGACAAAAACAAACACAAAAATGACTGGCAGATGAAAAACAGAAGGCACATAACACCTATAAGATAATGCAATATTTCGGTTCACTTTAAGCTTTCTCAAGCCTGCAAACACAACACTTATGATTTCTGTGGTGTGTGTCGCTGGGAAAAGTTCCCTGGAAAAGAGTTCACTTAGAAAGGAGTTCACAGGGAAAGTTCACTGAGGGACGGGGGATGGAAGGAACCTGTAGGGGGGCATGGAAAAAAAGGGAGGGGCTAGAAGGGAGGGGTGAAGGGGCAGAGGGTGGAAAGCAAAGAGTGGGAAGTGAAGGGAAGGTTTCATGTCATGGCGACACGCTCTCTCTACAGCGACAAACGCACATTCTACTTAACCTCAAAAGAATACAACAAAGGCTCAGCAAAAGCAGATAAAGATACACAAGTATGAAAGGGCCAGTTGTGGTGTCAGTGCATGCTGTCTCATTTCCATGTAACATCCCACCGGCATTTCCACCATACATATCTTAAGACCAAGTCCGAGCTCACTGGGATATCTTTTTTTTTTTTTTGACAAATACGGTGGCATTTACTGCGGCAACATGTGACAGCGTGAGGTCATGAACTTCACACAACAAACACAGCAAGCAAGACAGAATGGCTCGACTGTGTCGTTTCAACGGTGACCTTCCAGCGCAACATTATCAGCTTATATCAGTCCATGCATGGGGCTGGCAAGATGAAGAAGCAGCTGTTGTCAGTTGCTTTTACTTTCACTATGACCACTGCCAGAATTCACTGCCGTTTCAGATTCCTTGAAAACAGATGGAGCCTGCTCTAATGACATAGGTGTTCACTGTGCACAGGACTGCAACTTTCTGACTGTGTTGATAAGAATATAATGGCTTGCTTGCTCTTTTCATACCCTTGTCGTGCAGACATTTGGCGATGAAATGAAAGATACAACAAACTTGGCTGCAGCCATACAACAGTAAACCACTCTCCCCATGAACAGAAATGTGGGGTTTTTTTCCAATCAACAACAAAACAAACAAACACATAGCCGTAGCTGTACTCCATATGTGCCTCTTTTAGCTCTGCAAATTTTCTGCCTTTGTTTCTGTTTGTTTTTGATTCTCATAAATGCCCATTCAAATTTGCTTTTTCGCTGGAGGGAGAAGCTTCTTTTCTTTGGCTTCTCAGGTGGGAATATTTTTGGATGATAATTCCTGAAATATTAAGACCTATCACTGCTCCGATGTAACAGTTGTCTACTTCATCATTTGCCTTGGCTTCTCCCGAGTTTACTCTGAAACACAGCCTCTTGTATTTGTTCCTTTTGTCACAAGTGGAGCTATCTCAAAGTAATTTGCATGGCCTCAGTTTGCAAATTTGATATTTGCATAAATTTCTATGACTGTCCATCAGCTTTGGCTGGAGATTTGGCTGCCTCTCCCAACCACACCCATTCTATCATGGTACCATTTTCAGTGGAGACAGGCCAGCATCTCACCCTCCCATATCCTGCACTCTCAACCCTTCAGTGCTTTGCAGTGGAAGGGGCGCAGCTGGGGAATAATAACCTCAATGAGGCCCTGAAGTGTGCACTCCCTCCAAGTTACTCACATTTGAATAGCTGCAAAATGGAAACTGAACTAAACGGGGTCTTTGAAGCAAAAGGGCGAGCCGCAATGGATCCTGGGTGGGAGGTCTGGACGTCCTCTCAGAATGAAGGTATGGTTCAGTCACAGTGCAAGAGAACATGATTCGGATGATGAAGAAGAAGTATTTTGATGATGACAACGATCATAATGTTTCACAGTTTAATTTTTTGAGTTTTCTCTAGCAAAAGCCACTTTTAAAAATGCTTGGGCGGTGATTCAGGACACTCTCCTCACTTTGTATTTTGACCTTTCTTCACCTCCAGTGCAGAGGTTTTGTGTGAAGTCTTTTTTTTTGAGGACACGCTTCCGACGAATTTAATCATGCTCTTCTTGTCATCCAGAAAATGCCACAGTTGAGGGGGGGGGAGGGGGGGGGGGGGCATTTAACCAATCATTGGTCAACTCGTGGTATGCCTTTTTTCTGTTATCCATTTGTTCCAAGCCTTTCATCCCAAACACCCCCCATCAATATAGATTCGCGCTTGGCAGTGTCTACCAGATGTGCTGATCCAGACCTGTGCCATTGACCTTTTTGACCAAGCCCAGGTTTGTCACTTTCGTTCCGTCTACTCTTAAGCATTTGGGCATGGTTCATCTGGTCCTCATTACCTTTTCTAGAGTTGTCCTTTGTCAAGAAGGATACCGTTTGCGAGGACAGTTTACAGAAAATTTTGTACCTGGCTCGAGGTTTCGCTGTCACTGCATAAGTCTTCTTGGTTTTTATCCAGATGGACAATCTGTTGGAGCCTCTTCATGGGCGTGTAGTAGTATTAGGGCTTCTAGAGGTAAGCTCCTGTTCAGGGCCTTTTACCTTTCTAGAATTCCTTTCATGAGGTTTCTGAGAAGTTTCACAGCACTAAGCTTTCAATCTCTTTCTGCCCTGCCTGCCCCCGGCCTTCAGGTAGAGGCTGTTGTCATGGCCCCTGTCAAACACGACGACTGTCTTCCTTCTCTGAGCTGGATGTCTGTGAGGGACTGCCTTTCGGCCTTCTTTCTCAGGGGTAGGCCATCACATCAGTTGACCTGGTATTGTCGATGCTAAAGGAAGGCCTTTCTAAATACTAAGCCCCCCCCCCCCCCCCCCCCCCCCCCCCACACACACACCATCTCCCCCGTTTATTCAGGAAAAGGTGCAAAAAACTGAGCTAGTTCTAATATGGCGCCATGTTGTGATCTCACCAGAGGTGATCATTCTGGATGGCATCTCTGAAGACTGAGGTGAAGTCAGCTCTCTGCTTCCTTTTTTTTCTTTTTCTTTTTTCATCTCTTTCTTTTGGTGTGTGTGTGTGTGTGGGGGGGTGGGGGGGGGGGGGGGGGGGGGGGGGGGTTTTGCTAATAATGTGGCTTTCTTCTATTCCTGTTCAAACAGACCAAAGTTTAATCAAGAGCCCTGATGGACATGTTTTTTTTTTTCATCTTTCTCTCTGTAACTATGTTTTTGAAAATCTGCTGCCCAATTTTTTGCAAGCTTTTTTGTTATCAATATAAGCATAAAACACAACAAATGCACATGTACATGCAAAACTGTAAGCATCTTCGCATAAACCCTTTCCTCCCCACCTTCTCCCACATATACACCTGTCTTTCCTGTCATCTGCTATTCCTTTCAATGAGCAGAAATCAAATTGAAGAAGGGAACAAAGAGCCTCAAGAAGAAGGAAAACTGCAGCTGATCAGTGTGCCAACACATCATGAAACAAACAGACCACCCCTCCAGGTGATCTATGTGCCAACACATCATGAAACAAACAGACCACCCCTCAAGGTGATCTATGTGCCAACACATCATGAAACAAACAGACCACCCCTCAAGGTGATCTATGTGCCAACACATCATGAAACAAACAGACCACCCCTCCAGGTGATCTATGTGCCAACACATCATGAAACAAACAGACAGACCACCCCTCCAGGTGATCTATGTGCCAACACATCATGAAACAAACAGACCACCCCTCCAGGTGATCTATGTGCCAACACATCATGAAACAAACAGACCACCCCCCTCCAGGTGATCTATGTGCCAACACATCATGAAACAAACAGACCACCCCCCCTCCAGGTGAACTACCTACCACAGGTGAGGCAGCAGCAGGTGACGGAAGTAGAAAGCCAGGCTGCAGGGAGGCAGCAGTAGCTGGGCGCAAGGTCACGCCTTTCTTGGCCGCTCGCTGCAGGCCGGCCTGCAAACTGAACACCTGCACACACACACACACATATATCACCACAGGTGTTTGACCTCCTCTTCCTCACTGTAAAGCACAGATAAACCTTCGCACAAAAAGTGTGGGGTCGTGATGGAGCACACACACAACGACTAACACCTGAGGTTTACGTTTATGCGTTCTCACACGCATATGTGAAGTTCACACATACAGACACACATGTACAAAAACACACAAAAAAGGTTCCTGCCTCTGCATGAAGCTGCGCGTTTGCTGTGAAGACATTTTGCCCTAAGTTTTCAAGTTTAGGAAACTAAGCTGAGCCAGACATGGCCCCTTACCTTTGGGAGCTTCCGTCTGTTGGACAACTTCCTTTTCAACGTCTCACTGCACTGGCTGACTTCCTTGTTCACATTTCACTGCATTATTATCAATGTCAGGGCAGGAAGGTTGCACTGAAATGAACACCTGAGGAGCCCTGTATAAACTGACCATGATCTTATTCCAAAAAGTTTCCACAACAAGGAAACAGCCCTGGACCACAGTTCATGACAGCAGAGCCCAATGCTGTAGAGAGGCAGCAACTGAGTACAATCTTCAGACATTGGTATCTGCCAAGCTGGCCCTGAGTTCTGCGTCTCCTAAGACATCTCTACTATGTACTTGATTTGCATGAGCCCTGCATCATCTGTATGGGTTGTTCTCCTTTACCACTTACAGCTTGTGCCAGAACTGTTCAGGCGCTGCGTGGCGTATGGTGTTTGAATTCAACTCTTGCGTCAACCTGTGTGACAATACATCAGTCTTGACCTGCGTTTCAACCTATCCTCCCTCCCTTCCCACACCATTCTCAGAGCAGTCCCGGGACTATGGGAGACAGGCCAGTGTCTTCCCCAGCATTTTTTGCACCCACAATCCTTGGGTGCCTCGTGATGAAGAGAAGTGGCTGGGCGACAATAGTGACTGCAGGCCTCAGCTGAGTCAGCTCCAGCATCGCTGCACACGCTCGCAGAGCAGCTATGGCAGTTGCCCTGAGCTAGAGTACTGCCTGCATCTTTAGCAGGTGTATGTGCTGGGAGCTCTGGTCCTCCCAAAGACCGCTGCACTCCCGAAGAGGGGGTGAAGGTGGGCTCCTAGCCTGACTTGCAGCACAAATCATAGCCAATGACAGAGGGAGTTGTAAAGGAACACCAGACATCAACCAGTCCAGGTTCAGCCCAAAACTGAAGGGCCAAAATAAATGGGAAGCCAACCAGAATTTGAACATTCCATTTGAAATCGTCTGAGACCAGATGTTGCTAGGTGCCAACTGAAGTAGATACAGATGGAGGTGACCCTACAGAATGAGCTCTGCAGCTGCCGAGGCCAGGCGATAAAGATCTGGATACTGTGCAAGGGGTAGTGACAGGAGACTGCCGAAGAGATGACACACAAGAGCTTCTTTTCTGCCCTGGGGTCTGGTCTGGAAGCCGCACCAGACTGAAGTCTGTCATGATGTGCATCACCAGATGAACAAACTGTGAAAAGGACCCTGTCCGACTTCTCCAGATTGATCAGAGGGCTTTAATTGAGAACAATATGGCGCCTTCTTCTCACTTGGACCACAGCAGTAAGACTTCCTTATGGGAATGTCATTGTACATATATGAACCTCCTTCCCAAAATATCACCTGGCCCCACAGCCAAAGCTTGCCAGGTCGGCACTGAAGACTCAAAACTGACAGTTGGCTGTTTCATCTGGTGGCCGCAAGATTCATGTGACAAGACCCCAGATCTAGCACAAAAAAAAAGTGAAAAAGTATGTGGATTACCATCCAAACCAAAGGGATGACATGCATCCTTCTGAAAAGTGAGTCCACCAGAACATCAAACTGCCCGCAAAGTGGCACAGTCTGGCCCTAAGAGTTGGACAAATTGTGGAGAGCTAGAAGACTGTCAGCCTCTTGAACACATCCATGAGATCTGTTGCCTCTAGAGCATTCAAGAGAGAGATGACCTACCTTTAGTTGTGGAAAAGAAATGGTACTATATGGTAAGCAGGAATGGAGACCTCCCTTTAAGGTGGGATGGGAAATGGTACTGTCTGTGGGTAGGAAACGGCACTATCTGTGGGGGGAAATGGTACCATCTGTGGGTGGGAAATGGCACTATCTGTGGGTGGGAAATGGTACTATCTGTGGGTATGGTACTATCTGTGGGTGGGAAATGGTACTATCTGTGGGTGGGAAATGGTACCATCTGTGGGTGGGAAATGGTAGTAGGTACCATCTATGGTGGGAAATGGTACCATCCGTGGGGGGAAATGGTACTATCTGTGGGTGGGAAATGGTAGCAGGTACCATCTATGGGTGGGAAATGCTACCATCTGTGGATGGGAAATGGTACCATCTGTGGGTGGGAAATGGTTCTATCTGTGGGTAGGAAACCTGGTGCTATCTGTGGGTGGGAAATGATAGTGGGTACCATCTATGGGTGGGAATGGTACCATCCGTGGGTGGGAAATGGTACCATCTGTGGGTGGGAAATAGTGCTATCTGTGGGTGGGAAATCATGCTATCTGTGGGTGGGAAATGGTACTATCTGTGGGTAGGAAATGGTATTATATGTGGGTGGGAAATGGTCTATATCTGCGGGTGGGAAATGGTACTATCTGTGGGTGGGAAATGGTACTATCTATGCATGGGAAATGGTACTATCTGTGGGTGGGAAATGGTACTATCTATGGATGGGAAATGGTACTATCTGTGGGTGGGAAATGGTACTATCTGTGGATGGGAAATGATACTATCTGTGGGTGGGAAATGGTACTATCTGTGGGTGGGGGATGGTACTACCTGTGGGTGGGGGATGGTACTACCTGTGGGTGGGAAATGGTACTGTGGGTGGGGGGGTACTGGGGTGGGAAATGGTCCTATCTGTGGGTGGGAAATGGTCCTATCTGTGGGTGGGGGATGGTACTATCTGTGGGTGTGAAATGATACTATCTGTGGGTGGGAAATGGTCCTATCTGGGATGGGGGATGGTACTATCTGCGGGTGGGAAATGCAAACCATCTGATAAACATGTTACTCACAGATGACCTACCTTCAGTTGTGGATGAGAAATGGTGCTCTTTGGTAGGCAGGCATGTTTCTGATGGGTAATCTACCTTCAATCATATTTGGGGAATGGAGAAATAAGTCACGTCTATTACTGACAGGTGACTCACCTTGAGCTGTGTGTGGGAGTGGCAATGGTACATCAGGTTACTGGAAGGGCCAGCGATGTTGCTGACCAGCTTGACCAGACGACCAGGGTACATGGGCGACACGACCTGCAGGTCAAACCTCTCCGCTGACCCCCACAGTTCCACCATTTCCTCCTGGCTACCTTCTGTTGCTGGAGGTGACTGCACACAGACAATGCTAAGGACATGTAATATGTGTGTGTGTGTGTGTGTGTGTGTGTGTGTGTGTGTGTGTGTGTGTGTTGGTCAGTGTGTGAGTGTGTGCGCATGCGTGCATGCGTGTGTGCATGTGTGCGTGTGTGCATGCGTGTGTAAGTGTGTCCTGTGAGTATTTGTCCGTATGAGTTTTTGTTTTTGTTTTTATTCCATACAACTGGGAGACACAAACAGTAAATAACAAACAAGAAAAGTAATTCTTGCTCCCACAGCAAGAGAATTACAGAACTCTAAGTCCAAATAAACGCCACTTTCAGCATCAATTCACCCATCACAAATGTAGACACACAGAAAAAAACAAGAAAACGTCCTCAAAAAAAGGATACCCAAACTTTGTCAATATCCTTTACAGCCAAAACATGCACACAGCAACAACAGCTGGAGAAATGAGCTGACAGTACGAACAAAAATGTACAAAACTAACTTTGTTTATTTCTCTGTCAGAACCATTTTGTTTTCTAGCTATGGGCAAGTTTATTTCTCACCATGGGACCAATAGCAACAGTTTATCCTGCTTGTTTCTACTTCAGTGTCTGTCTCCTTTTCACCTAACATCCTACTGCAACATAGCCCATACCTCGCATGGAACAGACAACCTGGCTTACCTTACTCTTGCTCCGTCTGGAGATGTGAGTGGAGTACAGTTTGGTGGCCGACGCTGCACACCGGGTGTGAGGCTGCCATTAACACCATCCGCGGTTGTAGCAGTGTCACATGGTAGGTGCACGTCGGGATGCACTCTTCTAGCCCGGCTAACTGAGCCTCCGTCAGCTGTACTCGCTCCCCTGTTTCTTTCCCTGGAGGTGGACACACCGACAACGTCGACAGTTTGTTTTGCGATCCTATTTTTTTTTTACCCTCTCAACCTTAACAACTTCCATCATTTCTGGTTGATTTGATTTTTTAACTTTCTTTGAACTCCAAGAAACCATCTTCTGATCAGTTTTATTTTTTTTCTTTACGTTTTATTCAGTTCTTAAGTTCTATTCTGACGGACCAATCAAATAAATTTTTAGTTGATTTTTTTTTTTACCCATCGTTCCTTTCTTTACCTTGTGTCATAGATTACAAAGCAAAACAGGGTTTGTACTTTTTGTATTTTTTAAAACAAAAACTAAAAAAAAGCTTAACATTGGAAACTTTGTGTAAAGTTTTATGACTCAATTAGATCAAATTTCTCTGCTCAGTATGACCCAAAGACTGCTTTAATTCAAAGTCACACTCAGACCAAACACAGGCCAATCACCCTATACTCTTTGGCTATAGCCAGTGGCCAGACAATACAGATGATTAGCTTTGATTAATAAAAGCAGAATTCACTCACCATCATGTTATTATTGACGGGATTCAATTTCCAATTTCAGGGATATGAGCTCACTAAGCGACGGTATGAGTTCACAGAGAAGATCACTCCCCACTCTTCATGTTTATTTTTCTATGAGACTCCTAATGTATGGCGATGTTCCACACCAAGTGAGGATAAGAGGTTCGTTTGGACAGATAAGTATGACAGAAAATAACAACATGGCATCAATGACCCCACAACTTTCAATGGGCAGAACTTACCCAGATGCCTTTCCTAGGGTTCATAATCATCACTTCCCATGCAGCCATCAAGGACCCCAAACTATCAAACACAAGTGTGGGTCCCTTACGCTAACAGCTGTCCGTAAGCTAACAGCAATGCACACTCCCTTGCGGATGTAGCTTACTCATTCTTTCCCACAGCTGCGCACACACTTGGCACTGGCATGTATTGTCCGTCACCCAGAGCCAGTTCCCAGCCAGCGCCTGTCCTTAGCTAAATTCCCATGTAGGGAAAGATGCTGTTTACCCATACTTACAGGCCCTCACGCTCTCTGTCTCACATTCTCTCTCATGCATAGTGATCAGGAATAGCGTGGACAGAGGCAGTGACCTGTTTCTTGTTTTCTTTAACATGCGTAAAACGGACAATACTATGGTATTATTTTTCTTTCATCAGGTGGGGGAGGGGGGTTCGTTACTGTGCTTGATTACCCAAATCAAGTTCTCTTTTAAAATGTCCTGTCTTTGCAGGGGACTCTTGTACCTAGTGCATTAACGCCAATACCATATTTGTGAACAGTCAACAGAAGTGATAAAGATAAACACAAAATGTTCTGTTTGGGACTGCCGCAAGGAGACGGTGCTGCTATTAGTATAAGGGGATCCCACACAGGACTCAACGTTTATGGTGCTGTTTGCAGATTTCATAACCATGACTTCACATGCAGCAAATCAAGGACTCTACTACTATCCAACACAGACTTTACATGCATGATGTTTTTTTTGCAGGTTTCATAGCGGTGATTCCATGTGCAGTAAATCGATGACTCTTTTACTTTCTATAGACAGGACATACATTCATGGTGCTTTCTGCGTAGTTCACATTATGCTGATTCCACATGCAACAACTAGCTAACCTACCATTTTCCCCCCCCGAAGACAGGACTTACGTTCATTTTGTTTTCTGTAGGGTTCATAGTGATAATTCCACATGCAGCAGATCAGCTTATGCATCCTGTGCACCGATGACGAGGTCAGCTGCACCGAGCTGGGCCCACAGACAAAGCGACATGTCGATGACTCTTGCTGAAACAGGGTGCCGTCTCCGAAATCGCTCTCTGAGGACTGGCTTCCGGCTGGTGACAACAAATGTGAACAAATGCACTTACAGATGCACACAGGTGTATATGGACACATACGCATAAACAATTACAAACTCAGGTACACATGCAACGACACATCAAATTCTTCTATTTTTCAGAAATATTCACATACTTTTCTTTTACACCATCAGCTTCTTCTTCTTTGTAGATGGTTTGGTGAGGAAAACAAGCAAATGTGACAGTTATTCAAGGTAAAGAAGGAAAAAAAAAGGTTGAAGTCTCACAGAGTAATGAAACGGCTGCAGGGATAACGTACTATGAAAAGTTCTCTGTATTCACACCAGGATGTTATGAAAAAAGGGAAACCTCCTTATTCCTTCTGCTGCTTTAAGCTTACCTGAGCTGAATCACATATCTGCTTACTGCTGGGTGAACAGATTTCCTTTTTTTTAAGCCATAACAGTCAAGCAACACATGTCATTCAATCTTACAACTGTCACAGTGTCAGCCATACAGTCGATTGCGAATGCTCCAACCATCTGTCCACATTCCTTTCTATTCAAATATATAGCATATGAAAATTTGCATTTTCCATGCAAGTATGAACATATTCATACACACATGCACATATCCATGAAAGCATGCGCGTACACATATACACAGATGCATACACAAAGACACACACACACACACACACACACACACACACACACACACACGCACACATGCACACACAAACACACACACCTTCACACACACACATACACATACACACACACACATACATACACATTCACACACCCACACACAACACACACACACACAACACACACACACACACACACACACACACACACACACACACACACACACACACACACACACACACACACACACACACACACACACACACACACACACACACACACACACACACATCACACACACACACACACACACACACACACACACACACACACACACACTTCCATCTCCCACTGACAGTTAAGGGACGACGGTGGCAGGACCAGAGTGCTGAGGTAGTCCACCCCAGAAGGCAGGGAACCTCTGCTGACTGTACTGCTCCGTGTACACCCGCAGGTGCTCCTCCCGGTCCACCACGTGTCTGGCAGCCTGGCCCTGGTTCTGGGGGCTACTGGGGTCAAACAGGGACCCCCAGTCATAGGCCAGCTCCCTCTCCACACTCCCCACCCCAAAATGTAGGATCTGCGACTCCTGACAAGACACGAACAAAGGGACGCGTCAGTGAATACTCTTGCTTGTCACTCTTCACTGCCACTCACAGGTATACTCATCCAGGTCTGGAACTCACGAAAATGGTGAGAATTCTATTTCCCCTGTCAAACTGTAAAAATATTTGGCAGGTAAGAATTAAATGTCCCTTGCCAAAAGGCGACAGCACATGAAAAGGTTGACAAAACTTGCTGCTGCTCAGTTTTTACATCATCTCTTGTTTTCAGCTTCTAATATGGTCATCCCAGTTTATGGCATGTTTTTCTGGCAATTTGAGCTCCCATGCATGTATTTCATGATTATTATTGTTATTATGAATACTTATATAGTGCCTATCCTCGGCTAGACACCAAGCTCTAAGCACTTTACAATCCACACCCATCTACACAAAGGGCTGCCTACCTGGGTAGTACCGACTGAAGAGCTGCCAGCTGGCGCTTCATTCAGTCATTTCCTGTGTCATCCAGTCAATATTGTTCACTCAATTTCCTTACTTCCTTCATTCTTTCCATTTCTCACACAGGGTGCATGCTATGTGTAACGTGTCATTCATACCAACGGCCAAACTGGCCTTCTCTTCCGAAAGTTGGTGATGGGATTTTACGTGTGTGTTGATGTTATGCGTGCGTTCACACATAGAACCTTGGCTTTTAGTCTGATTCAAAGCACTGTATGGGAAATGGAGTCAGAACAAATGTTAACT
Source organism: Conus betulinus (assembly GCA_016801955.1). Taxonomy (NCBI): domain Eukaryota; kingdom Metazoa; phylum Mollusca; class Gastropoda; order Neogastropoda; family Conidae; genus Conus; species Conus betulinus. The sequence continues at coordinate 112,964 of JADBJO010003612.1, read as the reverse complement.
CCATGGGAAAAATCCCCTTGTGCCGAAATGACCAGGCAGAGATTTGAACCCGTAACCCCAGGATCACCAAGATTACGAGTCCCGTGATCTACCACTGAGCTATTCCAGCCCCATGAAACATTTCACTTTCTTTCTGGTCGTTACTTCCATTGTGGAGAAGGAGCAGAGAGTCTGCTTTAATTCCCTTCTGTCCATTTTCTTGATACATGCTGTACAATTCAAATTCATGAAACATTTTTCTGATTGTGTGGCTAGTGTGTTGTTTTGTTTGAGCTGGTGACTTCGGACCTGGCAAAAAAAAAAAAAAAAAAGCGAGCTGAAAGGTAGTAAGGAAATAGCTGTAAAAAGAAATACGGATTGTATACATTTGTGTAAAAAGAAATATAGTCTGGGTAGTGGAGAAATGTAGATGCAACTCGCTTACCCAACAAAAAGACTCTAGTGAATGTAAAAAAGCAGATGGCAGTCACTGACCTCGTGAAATGAATCTAGTGAATGAAGAAAAGCTGATGCTGACCCGGCAGAAAACAGTCTTTAATGCGGAAAAGCTGATGTCATTTCCTAACTCAAAAGATACTGGAGAATGGAGATATGCACACACACACACACACACACACACACACACACACACACACACACACACACACACTTACTAGTAAGAGAGAGAGAGAGAGGAGTGGAGTGTTACTTCTTTCTTGTGTGTGCGTGTATAAAAGCATATATGTGTGCATACAGATAGATTATAGATTATTATATATATTTGTTAAAAACAAAGTATTAAAAGGAACTCTTTTTATATATACTGACCCAATGAGATGAGTCTGGAGAACAGAAAAACAGGGGATTCACCTGGTGAGAAGCGTCTGCAGAATGGCCACAGATGCAGGGTCCCGCGGTGGCCAAACTGATGTGTTGGATGCCGCACTGGACGGTGAAGAAGGTCATGCCCTGCATCAGGACCTCCACGGCCAGCCCGGTGACCTCCAGCAGCAGGAAGGGGTGCACCCTGACCTTGTGCCCCCGGCACACCCCCCTTCTCCCTTTGCACCTCCGTCACCTGGCACCAAAAACCACTGTATCACTGTGACTTGACTGGGAGGGAACCAGAAAACATGAGAGACAAGGGATACAACTGAGAAAATGTATGCAGGTATTCAAAAGCGAAAATATGCTAATCCATGCCAACTTGCACACACACACACACACGCACACACACACACACACACACACACACACACCACACACACACCCCCCCCTCCCACATACACACGCAGGCAGACACTGACTGAAACCAATTTATTGTCAGATTAACTCAAGGTTGTACTGATCAGCAGACACACACACACACACACACACACACACACACACACACCACACCAAAACCATCCCCCTCCCATATACACATGCATGCAGATACACACACACAGACACATGCATACACACACACACACACACATACACACACACACCACACCATCCCCCTCGAAACATACACACGCATGCAGGCACACACACACAGACACATGCGCGCGCACACACACACACACACACACACACACAAAATTAATCATGACGTCTGTATTTTCAGAACTGACTATTCCAGTAACCAGTGTTTCAAACCCTTTGATGTCAAGCAACGTCATTCTTACCCCTTCCTAATGGATGCTCTCCATAAAAGACACCAATACATTTCAGCTGCCATTATAAATTTATGGAAGAAGACAAAGCTGGTCAAAGCCAAATTTCATCACTGACACAATATCACTTGGCCAATGCCCAAGTTATGGAAACTACTAATGACCTCCACAAAGTATCCATCAAGGGCATGGTGATTCTTGGCAAACACGTTTAGCTAGTCATCCTAGCACATGAAGAAAACTAAACAGCTCCCTGCACTGGTGCAAAATCATTTGTGAACAAAGATCAAAAGAAGTTAGTTTTTTTCATCTGCTGAATTGTTTTTTTTGCCTGACTTGTTGCTACAGAAACAACATGTCCACATGGCTTGAGAACAGGCATGTGCAAAGCTGACACTAAAGCAAGTCTGGCATGACTCATCGTTCAGGCACAACGTTTGATGACACAAAAGTGTAGTCTGAATCTGACCTGTGCTCTCTCTCTCATGTTCGATTTGCTCAGCAGGCATGCATGCTGTGTTGCTCCATATCAGAATCTCTACAGAATTTCTTCTGCTAAAGAAAATATTAAGATCCCCACCTGAGCAACCTGAACTGAGCTAAAAATTGAATATGCCAAAGACTACCCTTTTGGAGAAAATGGTGAATCTTCAATCTCGACCCCAATAGGGGGCTTAGTTCGAGATGTCCTGCATATAAGGGATGTGAGCAGGCACTAGTAAGTACCACCGAAGAGCAGCACCTCCTCTGAAGAGTTTGCCTCCTCCCTGAAGACTGCCGGTTCCCAGGCTGCAGCACAACAAACCAGGGGCGTATCTGGGGAAAGGGGAGTGTATGTGTATGTGGGGGAAGGGGGGGGGGGGGGGGGGGGGGGGGGGGGGGGGGGGGGGGGTGGGAGTGAGTGTGGGGGGGGGGGTGGGGAATCAGAATCAGTATGAGTGTGTGTGGAGGGGGGGGGGGGGGGGGAAGAATCAGTATGAGTGTGTGTGTGTGGGGGGGGGGGGGGGGGGGAAAGAATCAGTATGAGTGTGTGTGGGGGGGGGGGGGGGGGGGAAGAATCAGTATGAGTGTGTGTGTGTGAGTGGGGGGGGGGGGGAAGAATCAGTATGTGTGGTGTGTGTATGAGTGGGGGGGGGGGGGAAATCAGTATGAGTGTGTGTGTGTGAGTGGGGGGGGGGGGGGGGAATCAGTATCAGTAGTGTGTGTGTGTGTGAGTAGGGGGGGGGGGGGAAGAATCAGTATGAATGTGTGTGTGTGTGGGGGGGGGGGGGGGGGGAAGAATCAGTATGAGAGTGTGTGTGTGTGTGTGTGTGGGGGGGGGGGGGGGGGGGGAATCAGTATGAGTGTGTGTGTTTGTGTGTGGAGAACCAGTATGAGTGTGTGTGTGTGTGTGTGTGTGTGTGTGTGTGTGTGTGTGTGTGTGTGTGTGTGTGTGTGTGAGTAATGCCATGAAGAAGGCACAGAAAATAAGACAGAAAAAGAAAAAGAAAAGGGGAAAAAAAAAAAAAACTTTCAGGCTCCAAGCACGTTCAATCAACAGACCATTTTTCCAAGATCCACTTTCAGTTCTGTTTTCAATACAAGGAGCTCCAGAAGACAGCGACGGTGGTGTAACATCACAGACAACAGGTTTGACACAGCTTAAAAAAAAAAACCCCAAAATCAACCCAGTACAACACAGTAGTGACCCAAATCACCTTGAACGTCAGCGAGGCCTGCTGAATGTAAAACCCCACTGACAGCACTGGCGACTTGTCCACCAGGCTGCTCCTACGGTGGCCATCTTCCTCCTCCTCCTCTGGCAGAATCTGAGGCACCATGGACCACATCCACGCTGCCCATCCCTGATCTTCTTCCCCTTCCCCTTCCTCCTCCTCTTCTCGCTCTTCTCCGTCTGACGGAACAGGACACACAATCACTGCCTCACATAATTCATTCATTCTTTTTTTGTTGTTGTTTCTTTTTTTTTGAACTTCTGAACAAGAAACCTGATCAGCTTAACAAAGAAACTCTTATTCAAGTCTCTCAATTGCAGCTGTTCTTCTTAAACTTACTTTTTATTGCAGTTATCAGTAACGAAAAGAAACATTCAAAAATCATCAGAAGTATTTCTAGTTATTTCAATAGCATCAACATATTACAGACATGTGTTCCTTACTTTAAACACTCTTCAAGTTTCATCCTTACAAATCAAAAATAGATGTCACTGGAAGCATGGACACACTAATCAAAATCAAACCATAGTCTCTTCATAAAATAAATGACTTAAAAAGCCTCAAAAGCACAGAGGGTACCATGTTGACATGTTAAGCGTAGATTTGTAGCACTTGTAAGTTGTATGTGATATCACCAAAAATGTAACTGAAATTTTGTCACTAGTTTCCTCCTTGAAACTATTATCTCAAGGCCTGACAAGTCAGACTCAATAGCACTTTCAGTCATAATTCGCTTCACACATAGCATGAAAACAGGCTAACAACTCAGAGACCTTGCTGTTCACCATGTGATTTTGACAGACCTTCAAAAACAACAAAAAGCAATCAACATGATGGCAAAATTGCAATCATCTTAGCATTTTGTGTTTCCTTTTCGTTTCACTACTCACCAACCTTGGCCATCTCCTGACAAAGTCAGTCTACAGCCTAAAGACCTATGTTATCTCGGTTCCATGTACATGTAGGCCAACACGAAGTCCAATTTACAAGTCCAGCCAAATGCATAGCAGTTAGCAGCTCTGCGTAAAAGTTAAGCTACAGTCTCTTTTATTGGTTTGATGTAAAATTGCCTTCATGCAGATTCTACAAAATGTTTCATTAACTGGAAAAAAATCCAGTAACATGATCCTTCTAAATATTGTGGCTTGTCAAGGAAAGTATTCTTGTTTAATGCCTCAATGTAAAAAAAAAAGCCTGTTGCTGTATGAACTGAAAACCATCATAACTGGAAAGAAAAATCACTGATCGACCTTTATACGTTGGTTTGTATGGCTGTTTTGTTTATTTCAGTGTATGTATGTCCCAACATTTGTACCATGTATTGTGAATTTGAACTTAGGTCAGTGGGAAAACATCAAGAATAGTGGAACATCTGAACGAAATACCAGGGATAGAATATCTATGCACTCTCAATGTTTATATATATAGGTTTTTTGTTTTTTTTTTTACCAGTCAGTGCTCAGACAGGAGACCCATGAAGGCCTCAGCACCTGTATGAGAGCACTGTCAAACACTGAGGAGATGTCCTAAAGAAGAATGAACATGGACAGCACACGCAAAGCAGCATAGCTGCATACCCGTGGATGTCCTGAAGGTACTTAAGGTAAATGTAATGTTGCTTACAGCCCAGCTGACCGCAAATGGCCATATCAGGGCTGTCACCACGATAAAATCAACTCGCAGTCATCAAAAAACAAAACAATAAAAAAAAAAAAACGCGCCTTCACTCATGTCTTTAAAACACACCTTCTAAAAACGCACCAGAAACTTCGTTAAAACCTTTTCTTCCTTAAAATCTTAGATCAGATGAAAAATGTCAATCTCTTTCAGAAACACAAAGATCACAACAGGTGGGACATCTCTGAACAGGGTTCAGAAGAATAATGAGCACAAACTGCAGACCAGTGCTCGGAGGGATCCTCAACAAAGAATGAGAAATAAAATCTAAATAAGGTTTTGTTGGGCATGGGATCAGGTCAAGTTGAAAGGTGAAACATATTATGCAGGTGTGCATGTATATGAAAAACCCAAACTGTTCTTTAAAAAAAAAAAAAAAAATTTCTCCAAAGAGTAAGTACCTTTCTGCCTCTTTCTCTCTTTCCACTCTTGTCCAAAAGTCATTATAGCTGTTAAGCTAAGCAACTGTTCATGTAATATACATACCTGCAAAGGATACACTGGGATCTTGTGCAGCACTGGCCTTCGCACTCTCTTCATTTTGCTGGTCAGTTGCCACGTCCAGGTAGCCGTAGTACAGAGCCAAACACAGCTCCACCAACCGAAGAAACATGGGCAGCTGAGCATCAGAAAGCAGGCCATGCAGTTTGTCACACAGTATGTTCATTTTTGTGTGGATGGGCAATTTGGCATGCACACTGTCGTAGGTCATGTGCAAGCGGCAGGTCATGAAACATCGGTACAGCATGGGTTCCTGGTAATTCTCAATGTGCCCATCAGCGTTGCTTTGGTCCAAACATACTGTCAGGTCAGAAAAGTGCACCACTCTGCGCAGGGCCAGGTCTTCTGGCGTGATGTCGACAAACGCTCGGTTCCAGCTCCCATCACAGCTGTAGCATTCCGCAGACTTCACATTCACAGACAGCACAATATCATCTTCCACAAACTTGAGAATCAGGTTGTTCACAATGAATGTGACATTGTTTACCACTCGGTTGAGAATGCTTTGTAGGTACCCTGGAGGTAAGTCTTCAGTGGCTTGTCGTTTCAACTTCCGTCGCCGACTGCTGGCAGAGGCTGTTTTGCTTGCAGAACTGCTGGATGCAGAACTGGAAGCATCTGAAAAGTCCCTGACCTTGACAATACACTCCACAGTGTTGATGGTGATCACCATGGGCTCTGAGCCAAGCTTGGTCCATGGGACATGCAGCCGTAGTTCGTGGATGTGGCCGCTCTTGACACAAACTGGCAGATGCATGGCTTTCTGCAGGACATCCAAGCGGAGGTCCAGGTTGTACAGAACAGCGTCTCCACCCCACAGGCTGAGCTGCAGGTCCTCAGGGCGTAACTTGACATACTGATCCAGGTACCCCAGCAGCCATGGGGTTACATATGATTCCAGTTTGAACATGGCTATACCAGACAGAAAGCAAATGTACACCTCAATAATCAGTCCATAAATCAGTGTAAAACTATCCGCCTGCACACCTCAATAATCAGTCCATAAATCAGTGTAAAACTATCCGCCAAATGCAAAAAAACAAAACACACGAAGGTGTAAGACTGTCTTTGTGAATTAACAAAAAAAAATGGCTTGAAGAAAAAATATGTCAGTGTGATCTATGGCTTGAAAAAACACTGTACCTGGTTTTGTATTGTGTCAACAATTTGATCTGTCTCAATGAAGATCTAGTACAGATTTGTCTATATAAATATGTGTGTTTTTGTATTTTACCTGAGAATGTTCACCTCCCATCCTCCCTCCCACACCAACAGGCAAACACAAAACTAGATCAGTAGCCTTTATATTTTTTACCTGCCATAGCGATTTACAGATTTCAATTCAATCACCCACTGACCAGATCAAATGTATCATTATGGATATAATTCATAATCAAATCAAATGTCTACAACTGCTGTTTATCAAGACACTTAAAGGGGATATTTCCATGAATAAAAGTGTTAACACCGCATCAAAAGGAGCCAAAAAAGCATGGACAAAATCCACGGGGCATAAGTTATGAGACAAAAAGTTAAAAGCATAATGTACGAACATGGACAAAAGTCCATAAGAGCTATATATGTATTTTTGTGCATGTTCAAGAAATATTATGTTTTTCATTGAAGTCGATAAATCATATTTCATTTCAATTTATAAAAGATGATAGAAGAAGCAGCAATAGCAAGACTGATGCTTGAAGAACCATTAGCCAGTGTTTCTATATTGATGATGTATAATTTACTGTTGAAGTTAGTGCTGATTTGTATTTTGATACTAAGTTCAATGACATCATTAAAATATATGGAAATAGAAAAGAAAGAAAAACAAACCACCATTAACAACAAAGAAATAGAAATGATGACAGGAATTGCTCAAATGAAAACACCTTTGTCGAGATGATCCTCCAAGGAAATATACAATCCTTTAATCTAATGACGTTTGCACCCCTAATCATAACCTACAATCTTATGATGTTTGCACCCCTAATCATAACCTACAATCTTAAGATGTTTGCACCCCTAATCATAACCTAAATGGTGCACCCCTAATAAATGACTGTATCTTTCACCATCTGCATTTGCAGTATTCTACGCATATGGATGTGTGGGTCATCATGTGTGTGTGTGTGTGAGAGAGTGTGTAGTGTGTGTGTGTGTGTGTGTGTGTGTGTGTGTGTGTGTGTGTGTGTGTGTGTGTATCATCAGTGTGTGTGTGTGTGTGTGTATGTGTGTGTGTGTGTGTGTGTGTGTGTGTGTGTGTGTGTGTGTGTGTGTGTACACTCGCAGCAGTAGTGACAAAATTCACACACAGGCAGCTCAGGTCATTTGATCGGCCATTCTCCACTGAAACTGAGCAACAGTGGAGCTGGGTAGCCACCTGAGTGAGTTGAGCAGTCCTTTTAAGGAAAGCATGAGGAAAAGTGCCTTAAACAATGCCTGTTCCCCATCCTTCCCATGCCACTCCACTGCTGGCCGGAGGGAATCTTACAGCAATAGAAACTCAAAGAAGTGGTATGTGTTTGCACACACACGTACACTAGTTACAGAGCTAGGAGAGAGACACACAAAGAGAGAGAGTGAGAGAGAGAGGGAAAGAGAGAGAGAGAGAAAGAGGGAGAGGGAAAGAGGGAGAGCACAAGAGAGAGAGAGAGAGAGAGAGAGAGAGAGAGAGAGAGAGAGAGACAGACAGACAGAGAGAGAGAGAGAGAGAGAGAGAGAGAGAGAGAGAGAGAGAGAGAGAGAGAGAGAGAGACTGAGACAAGAGACAGAGACAGAGAAAAAGAGAGAATGGTTAAAAAGCGAAATATAGTCTAAGTTAGAAGTGTGATCAAGTTGATCTACATTCAGACTTTTTTTTCCATTTCTGTTAAATGCTGCCTTCAAAACATCAGCTTGTAGAGTTTCTGTATGGTCCTTGAGTAACAGGACACTCCCAGAACTGGACCCTTAATATCTACTGGTAAATAATAAACTCACTTCAGACAGACAATCATATCTGCAATCATGGAATCAGACAATCAATCATCAAATGAAATCTGACAAATTCTTCTTTCCTTATTCCTTCAGTCCCTCAGTCTCACTGGATATATAAAGAGATAAGCCATTATCTCTGCATGAGCTCAGATAACTGACAATGAGACGAAAGGAGATTTGGGGGGGGGGGGGGGGGGGGGTCTGCTAAACTGGAACCTTGCCTGGAAACCGTTCAGGGTTTCACCAACACAATAACTCTACGAGTGGCTTGCAGCACTAGCAACATGAGAAGTTAGAGACTAGTGGTGCAAAGAAATGGGCACATGACAAATTCTTCATAACAATATGACTTATACTTTGAGTCTTCTCTTCCTCTAATATCCAACGTTCGTAGTTGTCAATAACTGACAAGCTTCTTCAAGCTGTTCTGGCAATTGGAGGTCCTACAATCCGATTGCCTGTCAGGACTTTACAGCTGTTGAACACTCTCACATGCAAGACAGCCCAACGATCTGATCTCTTGTGACCTCTCGCTAATCTCCTGCCCTCTTAGCCGCTAGTGTGAGCAATGAACGCCGCCACTCGAAAGAATTCCTAACCTCTACAAAACGGACTTTTTGAGGAATAAAAAACGCAGCATTATCTTCGTGTGTCCTGCCTTCCGACATGTCTTCTGTAGTGTAGTGTCTGAATGTGTATCTAAGCTAAACGTCTTTGGGTCGACGGCACAGAACCCCACAGGATTTTGCCAGCTGATTTAGGTAGTGAAGCACTGACTGTTTCAAAGCTAAGGCAAAAAGAAAGTAATGTACCTTTGCCTTAAACCACTCAAGTCACATAGTCCATTCGTTCGCCGTATTGTTTGGTGCCACGCAAGTTTGTTGTTGAGAGTTGTCTGCACTCTCAACTCACGTCTTTTCACTGTCCCACTTTACGTCATTTTACTTAAATCTTACCGAATAACACTTTCGTTGGGACCATTTTGGTTGCAAGGATTGTCTTCTTGGCTTTTATATATCCTATACCTGGCAGAACGATTTGTTGTTATTTATATAGTAAGTTTTGTTATCATATCAGCCAGTGGGAAGCAGTTGCTCTAACATGCACGCATGATCTGTGGGCTTGTGTGAGAATGCACCTGCACCCACGTTTCTCTACACATAATGTATACATATATGTGTTTATGTGCGTGTGCTTGTGTATGTGGGCATATACGCTTGTGTGTGTGTGTGTGTGTGTGTGTGTGTGTGTGTGTGTGTGTGTGTGTGTGTGTGTGTGTGTGTGTGTGCAGTGAACATGTGAGTGCGCGCGCGCACGTGTGTGTGTGTGTGTGCGTGTGTGTGTGTGTGTGTGTGTGTGTGTGTGTGTGTGTGTGTGTGTGTGTGTGTGTGTGTGTGTGTGTGTGTGTGTGAGTGTGTGTGTGTGTGTGTGTGTGCGCGCGCGCGCGCGCGTGTGTGTATGCATGCATGCGTGTGATTGTGGGCGTGTGTGAGAATGCTTCGGCAGAGGGGCATCTGTACACGTATGTGTGTATGTGCGTGTGCCTGTGTATGTGGGCATATATGCATGTGTGGGGGTGGGGTGGGGGCGCGCGCGGGCGCATGTGTGTGTGTGCGCGCCTCTGTGTGTGTGTGTGTGTGTGTGTGTGTGTGTGTGTGTGTGTGTGTGTGTGTGTGTGTATGTGTGTGCGTGTTTTGCGTGTATGCGTGCACATGTGTGTGTGTGTTGTGCGCGTGCACGCATAAGCATGAGTGAGTGCGCGCGCGCGCGCGCGCGCGCGCGCGCGCGCGCGCGCGCGCGCGCGCGTGTGTGTGTGTGTGTGTGTGTGTGTGTGTGCGTGCGCGCACTTTTGATTATTTGTGGGAAATGAATGTTCAGAAGACGACGTAGTAACGAGAACAATAACAAGAACAACAACAACAACAACACAGCACCAACCACAGAATATTCTGGATCTGGACCTCGTGGGCTGAGCGGGGTCTGCCAACAACTACTGAAAAAAGATAGAAGCAGATGAGATTTGAACCATCTCCTCTCGGGCTGGTTCTAGTCGGAGATTGTGCGGGGTTAAGCTAAAAGCATGTATACCGCTCTCTATGAAACCACGTAGCCACAGACGCTGAAGGCTTGCCGATAACGTCAGACGTTTCATAATCAACAGGGATGGTGTTTGCGCGTCTCACTGACATGCAGGTATCATTTTGTCTGGTGGTAGTACCAGAATCATGCCTTGTACTGTATTGTAGGACACGTCCAGTGTCCGCTGTTTCTCTCAGTTTTTTTTTTTTTTTCAGAGAAGGAAATCTCAGTTCCTGGCACTATGTCGTCACACAGTCCGTCTCTCTGCTGGGATGTAGGAGCCTGCTGCTGAATGCAGCCTTCCTAGCCGCTTGATCGTCCGACGGGTGTCGACAGGAGATACTTCATGGACATCGGAACTGCTTTGACGGGCAGAATATTGAGTGTTGTTGACGGTGTATGGTCTGGTGCTTTAGGCTTCTGGTTCTTAGCAGGCTGAACGGGTTCCTTTACCGGAACGAATCAATACTTGATTCTAGACCGGCCAGAGGGGAATAGTGAATAGTGACTGGCTGAGTTGAGGGACAGACCGTGCCAGGTTTAGGTGTTGACAGTTTATGAGGTCACACTTGTGGTAACTCCACCACATGCTGGGACGATTGAGGGGCAGGCAACATGAATGTTGAGAAAAGTTCCGTGCAGGACTTATGCGACCCCATACGTCTATGCAGTGATAACGACACCCCAGAGGTTGCATGAAGGTAGCGCTGTGCGGTGATGTTAACATCCAAGTACAGTGGCTGCGTGAAGATAGCCCTGGTGACCCATATGTCTGTGCAGTGATATTAACACCCCAGGGCAGTGGCTGCATGAAAATAGCCCCAGTGACCCATATGTCTGTGCAGTGTGACCCATATGTCTGTGCAGTGATATTAACACCCCAGGGCAGTGGCTGCATGAAGATAGCCCTAGTGACCCATATGTCTGTGCAGTGTGACCCATATGTCTGTACATTGATATTAACACCCGGGGCAGTGGCTGCATGAAGATAGCCGTAGTGACCCATATGTCTGTGCAGTGATGTTAACACCCCAGGGCATGGCTGCATGAAAATAGCACTGGTGACCCATATGTCTGTACAGTGAACATTAACCCCAGGGCAGTGGCTGCATGAAGATAGCGCTGCTGACCCATGTGTCTGTGCAGATATTAACATCCTAGGGCAGTGACTGAATGAAAATAGCACTGGTGACCCATATGTCTGTGCAGTGTGACGCCTATGTCTTTGCAGTGATGTTAACACCCCAGGGCAATGCCTGCATGAAGATAGCCCTGGTGACCCATATGTCTGTGCAGTGATGTTAACACCCCCAGGGCAGTGGCTGCATGAAGATAGCGCTGCTGACCCATGTGTCTGTGCAGATAGTAACATCATAGGGCAGCGGCTGAATGAAAATAGCACTGGTGACCCATATGTCTGTGCAGTGATATTAACACCCCAGGGCCGTGGCTGCATGAAAATAGCCCTGGTGACCCATATGTCTGTGCAATGATATTAACACCCCAGGGCCGTGGCTGCATGAAAATAGCCCTGATGACCCATATGTCTGTGCAGTGATGTTAACACCCCAGGGCAGTGGCTGCATGAAAATAGCACTGCTGACCCACATGTCTGCAATGATATTAACACCCCAGGGCCAGGGCAGTGGCTGCATGAAAATAGCACTGGTGACCCACATGTCTGTGCAATGATATTAACACCCCAGGGCCGTGGCTGCATGATGACCCATATGTCTGTGCAATGATCAAGGCACCCTATGGCCCAGAGAGCCGTGAAGTTCTGTTCAAACGTCTGGATCCATCAAACGCTATTGCAGGGACCCCATAATAACAACAACACCTACTTGCAGTTTGTGTGCGTGTGAGCGCTTGTATGTGTGTGTGTGTGTGTGTGTGTGTGTGTGTGTGTGTTGTGTGTGTGTGTGTGTGAGAGAGAGAGAGAGAGAGAGAGAGAGAGAGAGAGAGAGAGAGAGAGAGAGAGAGAGAGAGAGAGAGAGAGAGAGAGAGAGAGAAGCTCTGTTAAACGTCTGGGTCTGTAAATAGCTTATACAGGAGCCCTTTTGACAGCTTACTACGCGCGTGTACGCGTTCGAGTGTGTGTGTGTGTGTGTGTGTGTGTGTGTGTGTGTGTGTGTGTGTGTGTGTGTGTGCGTGCGTGTGTGCGTACATGTGTTGTGCGTGTACGTGAGCGAGAGTATGTGTGTATGTGTGTGTGTGTGTGAGTGTATATGTGTGTGTGTGTGTGTGTGTGTGTGTGTGTGTGTGTAGAGAGAGAGGCAGAGAGAGAGAGAGAGAGAGAGAGAGAGACGAGAGAGAGAGAGTGGAGCGTGTGTGGTGTGTGTATGAGAGAGGCAGCGAGAGAGATAGAGAGAGAGAGAGAGAGAGAGAGAGAGAGTTGTTATTCTGCACCAATGTATGACACTTTCATGATCGCGGCAACTGTTTTGCGTATGTGAAGAAATGAAGTTTAAGAATATGTTGGTAATGCTCAACAACAACAACAAAAAAAGGAAAATAAAAACCGAGTCACTAAAAATGCGTATAAATAAGTGTAAAAAAGCGGTATTTTCTTTTTCATGGAATATATTTTAATTTATCATTTACCTGCCAATTTTGATCTTGTTCTCTATCAGTCAGCAGTGGCTGATTTTTTGTTAACAAAAAAATTGTGTAATCTGGGGGTATGGAAATGTCAACATTCTAGAGAAATTACGACTGAGATCATGAAAATCTTTTTTTGTTATAAGATCCCACAACATGTAATGTATGTGAAACTGAAATGTACTTAAACAACCTTTGTTTAGTCAAGTATGATTTAGGACAGGAACTGCGTCTGACACTTCAAGGAGAAAACAACTTGTTTCCAGACTAATAGGACGTAAATCTCACCATCTAACCCAGGATATTGCATCCCAGCATGTTCAGTTTAAGCAAATAAATTGCATGTCGACCCAAGCAATCAGTGCATGCTCTTATCTTGGCTGTGCACAGCATTTGGTGTATACGTTTATGATCTTTTTTGCCCCCTCCACCCTTTAGAGCCCTCCACATTTGATCATCTGTAGATACTAGCCTATGAACAATTCTGTAAAATACTGTTCATAGTGTTCTTAAGTTATCTTGCAGGCGCGCGCGAGCGCACAAACACACACACACACACACACACACACCACACACACACACACACACAAACTGAAAAGCAGTTGTTTTCATACAGATGATGTTGGCCATGTTTATTTTTCAAACTCGAATGTTGCGTTATGGGCAGTTTCTGCAGAGAACTCACAATACTCTTCCAAGCACCTTCAGAAGGCATAATCCAGAACTGAATCTAAAATTTGCCCGATATGAAACTGATATTGCGCGAAACTTGTATCATTTAACATATAATAATAGGGTAAGGGAAAAAAAAGAAAAAAAAAAAAAGAAAAGAAGTACCAGCCATCTGATGGAATTGCCGTTCTTCTGACAGTGATGAACATTCCTAACACGTTTTCACTCATTCATTCTTGTTGTTTATAGCCCAGCCGACCGCAGGAATACAGCTCCCCCCCCCCCCCCCCCACCAATTAGGTCACACACACACACACACACACACACACACACACACACACACACACACACACACACATCAGCTGCACACACTTCACTTCTCGCTGACCTGTAAATACACCACTGTGCTAGTACAGGCAGCCAGGTTTTTAAACGGCAACACCACAGCCATCTTCTCCAGCAACGTGCTTATTAAATAAGGAGGAGGATGGCCGCCACTTTCGGGAGAACACGGTGGGCCCTGATACCGATGTCCTCTGCTTCCTTCGCCTCCACTTGCTGGGGTAATCATGATGATCGCCGCCGCCATAAGGGCGAGGTCAAAGCATTTCAGCTGAATTCCGCCCGCTGACAGCAGGCAGAAAATGGCGGCCAGATACAGGATGTAGCCGAGACGGTAGGCATGCTGGGTAAAGGGAGGCAACTCACACTCCAGCGGGAAGAGGAAGGCGAAGCACAGGATTCCGGTGTCTGGAAGGAAAAGAAAAAAAATGAGTGAGTCAAATGATCAATCCATCTGTTGTTTGGTTTGTTGGCTTTGTGTTTTTAGATAAGCACTGATGTGCTTTTTTACATCCAGTCCTCGCCCTGAGTAGGGTCAACAATATAAAATAGATGAGGTAACAAAGAAAGCATGCAAAAAGTAACTAGAACTACAATACAAGAGAGAGAGAGAGAGAGAGAGAGAGAGGGTGGGGGGGGGAGAAAGAGGCGAGAGTGGGTGCGATAAGAGAGCATGTTCAGAACAATCTGACAATTGAAAATTCCAAAGAGATACAAGACAATCGATTTTGAAGCACCTGGGGGGGATGGGGGGTGGGGGAATAGAAAATAAGCACAAATGGGGGGGTGAGGGGGGGGGGGGGATGCATATGATAAGCCCAGTCACACGGGTGGGAGGGGTGATGTCATATGGATAATAAATCAAGTCATTTCCAGCAGAACCGTGAGAGAGAGAGAGAAGAGAGCGATAGAGAGAGAGAGAGGAGAGAGAGAGAGAGTGAGAGAGAGAGAGAGAGAGTCAGAAGAGATATCAGAGAGGAATCGTCAAATAAGAATATAAGCATATCGATCTGAATGACAAGAGGGCAAGAGGTAGTAGCAAACACACCACACACACACACACACCACACACACACACGCACACACACGTCTACTGACATAAGACATTCTTACTAATCAAATTAACATACCTGTGCATTTCAGTACAAAACAACACTTCTAAACAGTCAGGTACATACATAAGAGGCAGATGGATGGTGGTGTTTGGTGGTGGATTTATGGCGGAGTATGCAAGTACTGGCACATAAGATGGTTGAAGTAATGGTGT
>JADBJO010003612.1:90000-92500 GCA_016801955.1 Conus betulinus | reverse complement strand
TGCTCTCTGTCTGTCTCTCTTTCTTCTCACTGCTCCTTCTCACTGTGTATTCTCTGTCTCTGTCTCCCCCTCTCGCTCAGTCTGTTTGTGCCCTCTCTCCTCTCTCTCTCTCTCTCACCTGTGCACTAACTCACTCACTCACCCTGTCTCTCTCTGTATACCATATCTCTGTATACTATGTGTGTGTGTGTGTGTGTGTGTGTGTGTGTGTGTGTGTGTGTGTGTGTGTGTGTGTGTGTGTGTGTGTGTGTGTGCGTGCGTGCGCGCGCGGGCATGTGTGTGTGTGTGTGTGTGGTGTGTGTGTGTGTGTGTGTGTGTGTGTGTGTGTGTGTGTGTGTGTGCGCGTTTGTGTACTCTCTCTCTCTCTCTCTTCTGTACACTCTCTCTCTCAATGTGTTGTACTCTGTCTGTCTGTCTGTCTGTCTTGGTCTCTTCTCTTCTCTCTCTCTCTCTGTCTACCTCTCTCTCTCCGTCTCCCGTTCTCTCTTTCCTTCCTTTTCCCCTCTACCCCTCATCACCTCCTCCCTCTCTCTCTGTTTGGTATGTATATATGTCTTTGTGTGTATGGTCTGTGGATTAATTACCCACCAGCACAAAGCTTCTTGCAAAGATGTTCCTGATTAAGAAAGAAACTTAATAATCGCGGCAGTTTTTCTTTCTTTCGTTTTTTCTTTTCCTTCTGCCTTTGGTTTCTTGCAGTGTACTGATTGTCCGCTATTTCTTTTTTTTCTTTCCAGAATATTATGTTTTCAATGGCGCTATACCAGCATTAATAAGAAACAGAATTGGACCTCAATGCCTGTGACCAGAAGTATACCCTTAGAAAATATTTACCAATGCTAAAAATACCCCAGCACAGTCTCGCCTATCGGGAGAGCAAAGCCACTTTTCAGTTTCAAATTCCCGGTTTCACTGCAAGGTCAACAGCACTATCAGCATAACAAAATCAAACGATCAAGGCATTGTGTAATCAATTAATTAACACACAATGAGGAGGTGTGGAGTATGGTTGCAACTGAATCAGCAAATTATGATAGGCTACTACACAAGACAACCAAGCCCGTATCATCATTAGCAAGTGTACCACTCAGTCTGTTGTTCAAATTAAATGAAAGATGGCAAAAGAAACAATAATTCAAGCCATTAACTAATTCCAACAAGGAAACAAAACAAACATTAATTTCAAATTAATTAACAAACACGTAGGGTAAACCCTAGCTCACATAATGAAAGAAACAAACACACACATGCCCATAATTAATTTGTGCTCGTGACACCGAATCGCTCAGCAGACAGCAGATATGACAACACAGTAAACACAGAACAAACAAGAACCCCCCCCCCCACCCCCTCCCCCACCCCCCCCCAAAAAAAAAAAAGAAAAAAAAAAAAAAAAAAAAAGAAGAGATTTCCAAGCTTGCATATATATAAATCCCGTACTGGAATCTGCACAGCAACAGCAACTGAAAGAAATGAACAAACATATCTATTCAAGATAGGCACAGCCTTTTCGATCTTGAATAATTATATAGTTAAATATTTTACAAATGACAGATTGTTGACTGAAAATTTACGTGACATAATAATCCTCCTTACCTCTAGAAGTTGCGTTGTCCCTCAGAACTCGCAGACACTGGCGTATTGTCAGGATCTTAAGTGTTGTTGGATAGTGTCCAAAGCTGTAACGGCCATCTGTCCAACAGCCGGGCAGCACAGAACCTAACGTGAACAACGTCAGGGCTGCTGTGTGCATAGCCATCTCATACCTCCGTAACACAGAAAGTTTGTCTGACGTCTGTGTTGTGTCAAGAAAAACCATCATACAAGTCTTCGTGGGAACTGGACATTCTAAGGTTTTTGCTTTCCTTCTGTATTATCGTAGCTCTTGCCATTTTACTGTTCTTTGACTATACCCCAAAGCCGATTAATTTGGGGGGAAAATCGTAAGCAAAAACTTAACAAACAAAAACAGCACAGCGACAAAAAGTATTTGAAGATAAATGAAGGAATCAGAAGTTCCTGTGGCCCTCAGTAAGATCCTCCGGCTGATAGGACGTTTGATCTCACCATCTATACTCTAGAAGTTTCTGGGTTCGATTCACCTTAGGAAGTCACAACACATGCCCTGATCGAAGTCGCCTACAGAACCGGCGTAATGGCGGATTTCGTGGGATGGCTCACGTGTATTTCTAGTCAATGGAGGTCTACCAGAAAGTGTCTGAATTTCTGAGATCGGCGAACAGAGACGTCCTAATAAGAACGGTCGCACGTGATATCACCCTCTGGATTTGTGTGGAAAGAAGTTTCTCATCTCATTTTTTGTGTTCACTGCCGGCCGTGTTCTACAGCGAGAGGGCACTGATGTGGTTTGCCAGCTGACGTGTGAGCGCGCCTACCTACCCAGGACAGAATGATCGAGAGAAGGACGAGACTTTCCCTGTGTCGATGGGCGCAGCAAGCTTGACCAGGACTTACGTGGACGGGGAATGTTGTTGTTATT
>JADBJO010003612.1:82500-85000 GCA_016801955.1 Conus betulinus | reverse complement strand
TGACCCATAGTGAACATACCTACAAATTTCACAAAGATCGGCCAAGTACTTTTTGAGATATTCCACAAAGAAAGAAAAACCGTTACAGGCCGTTACAGCCGTTAGTAACGGCTATAACGGGGTAAACTAAAACATCGGGCATCATCCCTGACCCATAATGTACATACCTGCTAATTTTCACAAAGATCGGCCCAGTAGTTTCGGCTGGAACGAGTGGAACACATTTTGACCACAGACACACAGACAGACAGACAGACAGAACTGGGAGTACAAAAAACACATCCGTTCGTCATTCTAATGTCGCAATTAGTCATGAAGACCCAAATGGACTGAGCAGCTGTTAGTATGTATCATTCATTGAGTGACACAAAACTATGGCATAGTCTTTGATGAATTTCACAATGCGGTACTACACACACACGCGCGCGCGCGCGCGTGCGCGCACGCACACACACACACACACACACACACACACACACACACACACACACACACACACACAGAACAGACAGGCGGGATACAGAGACACTGACACTGACATTTTTATTGTCCGTTTAGCAGTTAAGCCTTTTAGACAAGGGGGTTGGCAAATGCATTCACCGATACAAAAAGCGGAAATTTCGTGCGTACACGTACTCACACACACACACACACACACACACACACACACACACACACGTCCTCACCTTTCCCCTCCGCCCCACCCCGCTACCTTTCTACTATTGCCCCCAACATCCATACCGCCATAATCACACACACTTGACCACTCTCCCCCTCCCCTCTCCCTCCCCCTATTCCCAGCCAGCCCACACACCCTCCCCTGCCCCCCCCCCCCCCCCCCCCCCCGCCCTCCCCAGAACATCCGCACATGGATCATCCTTATGTTAACCGGTATTTGCTCAATTATCTTTTTTCTCACATACATGGCTTCAGCTATGTATTTAGCCACTTCTTTAACAACACGTTCATTGTTATTAGATAACACTGAAGCAACGCTAGCTTTATTTTGGTGGAATGAACGAGTATTCAACACACTGCAGCTTTTACGTTTGTCAGCATAAGTAGTACAATGAAACAAAAAATGTTCTTCGTTTTCTATTCATTTCTACAAGATGGGCAAGTGGTGTCATTCGAATATTCAGAACTTAAGAACCATCGCTTACAGTTTTTCAGACCACTAACCCTTAACCTAAATCTGGCCAAACTGATTCTGTGCCATTTATTTGTTAATAAATGTTAGGTACTTTTCTGGCTGAAAAATGTTTTTGATGGAACAGAAATATCTACATTTATCGTTATTATCTATTTCTGCATGCCAGTTTTGTTTGAAACAGGAAATGAGTCTATCTTTGAATTTTGTTATAAAACCATATTTGGAACAAACTCCCTGGTTCAGCCAAACAACACCAAAGCCATTTTCAGTCAGAGTCTTTTGTACCTCTGACACCCAATTAAAGTGACCAGATTTGTGCTGTAACAGAAGCATTTCGTCGTATGCTTGACGGAGATAGAGAGAGAGAGAGAGAGAGAGAGTGTACAAGCACACAGCTCTTAGTCTTTTCTGATTCACTTCTAAACTCCAAACACACTGAAGACAAACACACAGCTACAGCTCTTAGTCCTCTCTTATTCGCTTCTAAATTTCCACTGCCCTACTGAAGATAAAACCACATCTGCTGTCGAGAATTACGTGTACACATGGCAAGATCTTAAAGGGAAAGAAAAAAAAAAGCGCTGACCTGCATTCCTTGTGGAACCTTGGAGATTGTGCCCAGAGAAACCTACACGCGTAGCTTGGAGATAAACGTCTTCACTGGCAACAGTTTGAGCACAACAACAAAGCGACGATTGCAACACACACCATCACCAACTGAAACTGTATCTGCAAAAACTTGACGAAGGCTATATACCAAGTGATGTTTTTGCGTGTTTATGCTGCTGCGCTGCTAGCGCATATTTTGTGCGGAGCTAGCATTTTCTGCGGGGCTTTTCTTCTCGATGGTAAGCGCATGGTCATAGTCATAATGTTTGCCAACTCAGTAAAATAAATTAGTTACTGGGTCAGCAGGTCGACTGAATGGTTGGCTGCTTTTTTTGTTTTGCTTTAAATTAATTTGATACTAGTTTGTTGCTCGGTTTAATGATTCGATGAAGAACGATTTTGTGTGTAAATCTTGACGTTCGCTTGAATGCACCATGTGATGAATTAAAAAAAAAAAAAAGACAAAAAATAACAATAGTCGTAGTTGTGGTAATAATGACAATAATAGTACAATAATAATAATAATAATAATAATAATAATAATAATAATAATGGTGATGATGATGATGGTGATGGTGATGAATTTGAAGATAATAATAACGATAATGACAACAACCATTTCATAATAGTAATGATAATAATCATGACAACTGCAACAATAACAAAAATGACAAGAACAGTAAGAACAGCAATAACGAAAGTAATCATGAGAAGAAGCAGCAAAAGAAGAAGATGAAG